>CM065590.1:475466085-475731085 GCA_033119425.1 Bufotes viridis
TTTCCTTAGCGCTTCGTGGTAACTAATCACAATTTTTCCTAAAATAACTGACTAAAATAGTGGCTAAGTGTGAGGACATGGGAGCAAGGAACTCTGGGAAGACAGGATGACCTATAACGCCATGCATGCAGCCAATCAGCAGCCAGCTAGCCCTGTGATGTCACAGCCCTATCATACGGTGGCCATCTTGGATTCAGACATTTTCCAGCAGTCTGAGTCAAGGGACAGACGTGAGAAGGCGCTAGGGGACAGCAATAGGAAAAACCTGATTGTGAAAAAGTGCAGGGAAAGGATAGGAGATCATTTCACAGCATCTTAGTGCAGGGAGAGAGGTCAGGGAGGCGCTAAGGGACAGTGCTAGAAAAGCGATTTACAAGTGCAGGGAAAGATTATTTGGGGATCCAAATGGGCATTATACAGCTCTTGCCACTCCAGCAATTTGTTCTTGTTATTAGCTCTGCAGAAGTGCTAGGTTAAAAAAAGCCTTTGATGTGGCCTATTTCAAAAAAATATATATACGTATATTTGTGGTGAAAGCATTTGAGTGGCCTATTCCAGTACAGAAAGAAAAATATATACGCACTTCACTGTTGCAGTTATTTGTGGTGAAAGCATTTAGTGGCCTATTTCAGTACAAAAAGAAAAATATATACGCATTTTACTGTTGCAGTTATTTGTGGTGAAAGCGTTTAGTGGCCTATTTCAGCACAAAAAGAAAAATGTATTCTCAGTTCACTTCTGAAGTTATGTGTTGAAAGCGTTTAGTGGCCTATTTCAGTACAGAAAAAAATATATATATGCATTTCACTGTTGAAGTTATTTGTGGTGAAAGAGTTTAGTGGCCTATTTCAGTACAAAAAGAAAAATATGTTAGTCGCTTTTAGGGGTGTTTTAATTTGCTTTTAATTTATTTTGTTCACTTAAGTGTATGTCAGAGAGAGAAGTGCTAGGCCATCAACAGAGGAGTGTCAGAGGCCTAAATGTTTCTGGCAAAGGCAGAGGTCGCAGCAGAGTAAGGGGGCATGGCAGCAGTAGTCGCAGTGAGAGGCCTGAGCTCCCGGTGTCAGCTAGTGGTCGTGTCTTGACCAGCAACCCAGCGGTTCTTGATTGGTTAACTCTGGTCATTCACTTGGCATCCCAAGTGAATCAGACACCCCCAGACAACAGTCGGTGGGTTCGTCAGACACAACCCTTAATTTGCATGGCCCGGGAGTAGGCCCTGTGCCTTCACCTGTCCTCAACCTGCCTCTGTCCTTTGCTGGTCCCTCAGCCACAGAAGTATTGTATGCTGTGGGCTCAGCTCTGTTCTTTTCATGTCAGGTCAATAAAACTGCTTATTTATTGGCCAAAATATGTTTTCAAGTCTTTCCAACATTTGGTTCTCTCAAGTGTCACATCAAAAATAGGGATGAGCAAATTTCATATTTTGACATTTGTTTTCGCTTCGTGTTGTGGTATTTACTGAATTGCGTTATGGATTCCGTTAGACTTCTATTATGATGATTTATGATTTATCCAAAGGCATTCTGTTATACATTCCGTCATAGAATTGGGTTATGGTCCGTGGTAACGGAATCCATAACGCAATTCACCTTTTACCAGTAAAGGTCTGCTACCTGAAGAGTGGACTGCTGTTTATGTTTGGGACTACTTATCTTAAGCCATAGGGGCAACTTTTTTCGCGGCATCTCTGCCCTGGCTTTAGAAGTTGGCAATAGCACTAACGCCTTTTTTTTTTCTTTGCCAGGGAATGTAGCTGGCTCGCTTTCTCCTGGTTGTTACTTGCCCCCAATTGTTTGAGGCATCCCTAGGGACCAGTTCATCCTAGCGACTGCTTTACCAGATCATTTTGATCGACCTAGACAGTTATCTCTTCTTTCTCTCTTACCCCCTCTTTTTTTCATTTTTCTGTCTCTTGGTTTTGTCTGTTTTCCCCTCACCCTTGTCCCCTGTGTTCTTCCCTTTGTCGCAGGTATGACATCACTCACGATAGCATCTTTCAATGCAAAAGGCCTTAACACTCCTGAAAAGCGATCCCAGGTACTCCACCACTTCCCCCGCCAAAAGGTACAAGTTGTCTGTTTCCAAGAAACACACTTCAAAGGAGGTAAGGCCTCCAATATCCAATACCCTGTGAACAAATCTAAGGGAGTCGCCATAGCAATCCATAAATCTCTGCCTCACCAAGTGCTAGGTTGTATTGCTGATTCCGGGGCTCGATACCTAATCCTCTGGCTCCAAATTTCTCACCCTTCTCAACGCCTACACTCCTAACTAGAGATGAGCGAACATTTAAAAAAAGTCCGTTGTTCGGAGTTTGGTGTGGTTAATGCGATCCTGCCATGGACTCCACACATGCATATGGAATCCATAAGGGGCGGCTGCCACCAACCCGAATAGAACAGCTGAAGGACCTGGCGTGACGTCACTGTCATGTGATCAGTGCAGGGGCGTGGCTCAGCACGGGGGCGTGGCTTAACACTCCTGAAAAGCTGAGCCACGCCCCCTGCACTGATCACATGACAGTGACGTCACGCCAGGTCCTTCAGCTGTTCTACAGTTCGGGTTGGTGGCAGCCGCCCCTTATGGATTCCATATGCGCTATTGTGGAATCCATAACGGGATGCGCAATTAACCACCACCCGAACCCCGAACAACGGACTTTTTTTAAATGTTCGCTCATCTCTACTCCTAACAAAAGTCAGGTTTCATTTATCTTGGACCTAGTTGATAAGGCCCTACCCCTAATCTGCAGAACGGTTATACTTTGCAGTGACCTTAACCTCACCCTCAACCCTGCACTTGACAACTCGAGGGGACTTGGCTCCCTTTCCTATGCGGCCATTAAAAAGGTTAAAAAGGCACTGCTTCAGCTACAATTATATGACCTGTGGTGTTTACAACATCCTGTGGACAGAGACTATACCTTTAACTCAGGCCCACATTCCTCATATAGCAGAATTGATTATATTCTTATACAACAACCTGCACTCTCATGGCTAGTCTCCGCACGAATAGGCAACATCTTGTGGTCTGACCATGCCCCAGTGTTTTGCTCCTTAAACCTCCCTTTCCTGTCCAAACAAGAGTGGACCTGGCATTTAAATGAATCTCTCCTCCTAGACACAGTGTGCGCCGCGGACCTTAATACCACGGTAACCAATTTCCTCTCCGACCATGCTGCAGGTCCTACTTCTATCTCAACACAATGGAAGGCCCTAAAATGCATCCTGCGTGGGGTCCTCATTAAACACGGCTCCCATCTCAAAAAAGAAAAAGCAATTTCCCCTCAAAAACACACTACAAAAGGTTGCCTCCTTGGAGCTTGTCCACAAGTGAGCACTCTCCCTACCTATCCTCCGGGATCTCCAGAACGCACGTATGGATGCCCGACGCCTCATAGAGACGTCTTATAAGCGAATGATCCAATCCTGTTGTAGTAAATTTTACGAATATGGCAACAAGAGTGGTCGCTTGCTGGCAAGGGCTGTCAGGGGAAAATAACTGCCTCTCACGTCCCTGCAGTAAAAAATCCTGCAAACCGTATGGTCTATTGCCTCATCCTTCCAATCTTTTTATTCTGAACTATATAACCTTCCCTGTTCCTCTCAAACATGTGAAGACCAGGTCCCTGACCTGGCACCTCATACCCCCAAGCTATCTGACGTACAATCTGCTAGCTTAGAAACTCAGTTTACCAAAATGGAACTATAAGAAGTTCTCAAATCCTTACAAGGGGATAAGAGCCCCGGCCCTGATGGATTCACAGCCAGGTTTTATAAATCCTTCTCAACTCTCCTCACCCCTTTCCTGCTTCGTGTCTTCAACACGGTGTCTTTGGGGCATCCCTTCCCGGCTCAGTCCACCAATGGCTCAAATTGCAGTCATCCCTAAACCTAGTAAGGACCCGCACTTGTGTGCCAGTTGTCCTATCTTACTTTTAAATGTGGACCTCAAAATATCTGCCAAACTACTGGCTTATAGACTAAATGCCTTTCTGCCCTTTCTCATTCATCCTGATCAGGTGGGGTTTGTACCGAGGTGGAAGGCTCTCGACAACACCCAGAGGACACTAGACAACATTCACTATGCAAAAACTAACACACCCCCCTTATGACTTTGTCTTTAGATGCTGAGAAAACCTTTGATCGCAACTCATGGCACTCGATCCGTACCGTCCTCTCACGATTGGGAATATGCCCGGGATTCATGGGGAAAATCCTTACTTTATATCAGCGACCCTCAGCACGCGTCAAGATCAATGGCACCTTCTCCTCCCCCTTCTCCATCCACAACGGCATGCGACAGGGATGCCCGCTGTCTCCCTTACTATATGTTTTGGTCATGGAACACCTGAAATCATCTATACGCACCAACCCAGACATATCTGGGATCAAGATTGACTGGGATCAGACACTGAGCATAAATGTGCGGACTTTGCGGATGATCTTCTGCTCTACATAACTAATCTCCTTACCATCTTTGCTTCGTAAGATAACCAGCTTTTGGAAAATGGAAAAACTTTAAAATCAACATGACCAAATCTGAGGCCTTAAACATCTCTTTGCCTTGCGCCTTGGTCTGTTCTCTTAGAACCGCCTTCCCATTTGTCTGGCCACTGACAGGAATAACATATTTGGGAATTAAGATCTCCGCCGACCTGTCATATCTCTTCAGAATGAACTTTACCCATCTTCTTCAAAAGTTTTAAAAAAGACCTAGAGTCTTGGAGCCGAAGGGACTTCTCTTGGTTTGGTAGTCAGCATATTAAAAATGAACTTATTGCCAAAGCTGCTCTATCTCCTGCAGACCATCCCCATCCGAATACTATCAATATTCTGGTCGCAACTACGTCAATGCTTTACACATTCTGTACGGTCACCTGGTAAACCACGGATCAGGTGGGAAACAATGACTCGTTCCAAGGAGCTGGGCGGGATTGGTCTGCCGGACTGTAGACTGTATTATCACTCTACGGGATACGCTGGGCTCCTGGATATGCTGCGATTCTTCCAAATTCTGGGTTCATATAGCTCGCTATCGGCACTCCCCTCTTTGACATGTCCTTTACGGTTAACCACACATTTGCAACAATAGCATCCATAAGCCGTCACACTTTTCTAATCTACACTAAGGACCCTCTGACTTCAATCACCGACCATCCGTGTTTCCCACCGGGACACTCATCTTGCCCCTTTCTTAAAGGCACTAAAATTCACGGGGTCATCCCAGAAGCCTCTAGAAGCCTCTAGCCCAACTGGTAGAACCTCCGCACTCCCAATCTAGACATTCCTTTGAATACCTACAACTTCAGCACTTCTATTTATCTACACGCCAGACTCATACCCTAACTAGATGCCTCACCACATTCGAACAAATGTGCATAGCCCCATCAGCGATATTCAGGGATATCTCAACCATCTATAAATTACTTAGGCCTCTTTCACACTTGCGTTCTGAGGATCCGGCGGGCACTTCCGTCCCGCCGGATCCGTCAGAACGCAAGTCGCCTGAAAGCATTAGAAGACTGATCAGGATCCTGATCAGTCTTCGAAATGCTTTCAGGTTACTATGGCAGCCAGGACGCTATTAAAGTCCTGGTTGCCATAGTAGGAGCGGGGAGCGGGGGAGCGGTATACTTATCAGTATCTTTCCGTCCTAGAGCCCCGAGGACGGAACTCTAGGACGGAAAGCAAAAACGCAAGTGTGAAAGGGGCCTTATCCTCCAATGCTCTTCATATTTGTCAAGCTTAGGAACAAGACCTGGGCGTACAGCTTACTCCCTCTGAATGGAACAGGACCTTCCTTGTCTCCCATAAAGCGCTGATCTCCACTAAGGTGCAAGAAACAAGCTATAAAATCATCTCCAGATGGTACAGGGTGCCTACACTTCTGCACAAATGGTTTCTAACAGTGTCCGATCGCTGCTGGAGATGTCACACAGAGGAGGGTGCAATAATTGTCAGGTACTGCGGATCACAAATGAGCGTTTCGAAACGAATCCGAAGTACAAAATGTTTCCCATGGACCCCAAGTTTTTACAAAGCGTATGGAGTCTGAGCGAGTCACGCTAATGAGATCTTCCATTCTCTGGTGAAAAGCAATTTCTTCAAACCATTCCTCCAGTGTAGGGGGAGAGGGAGATTTCCAGTGTCGGTGGATGACAGTTTTTAGTGCCTGGACCATGTATTTTAGAAGTGAGTTTTTGTAGGCTGGGATGTTCAAGTGGAATACAAACAGTAGGAGGGATGCAGGAGAATTTGGTATAGGGATATCTGTTACCTCCTGTATTGTTTTATGTACGAAAACTACGAAGTTCCAAAATGGGCGCAGGATAGTACAGTGCCACCAAATGTGGATTCTCTCCCACATCTTTCCTCCCCCTTCCCTTTCTTTCTTGTTGCATTCACTATAGAGACTTTACAAGGTTTATGTTTATTAAGTGGATACTCCCACGTTGGTATATATTCTGTTGTAATCTTCTTTACATGTTATCAGATACCAATTTAGATTGTTTGTTTCTTTGAACATCAATGTATGTCATTGTTAAGGAAATACTTTCTTGAAAAATAATAATAATAGCGTTCCCTACTGTCCATAAGGTCACATGTAAGGAGCTCCACTCCTTGGCATCCGTATATCACTGGTAGATTGTCCTATAAGTTAGGGTTTTTCTGGAAAGCCATGAATGAGGTGGTCTATAGCCAGCACCCCACTATAATCAAATTGCCACTTAGGAAAACAAGGGTCTTGCACAAGGGTCCTCTCTTGTCATTGTCTGCCTTGGCTTCGCATGTTATTTGAACAATTTATGCAATAGCCACAAAGAGAAACCAGTACAGTGAGTATGGGTGAGAGCAGTGGGTTATTGTTATGTAATTAATAAGCCATACAATCCTGACAGACAGGTTCTCCTCAGGTGTGCATATACCAGGAGGGGAGTAGGCTGGAGAAGGAGGACTGTGTCTGTAGGTGTGGCATACAGTGTAAGAGAACACCATCCTCACACAGTTTACAAGTTAAACTTCCTTAGTTCCAGCACGGACAGCAGCAGGAAAACCACACGGAAAAGCCCTGCTTTAAAAGCAGGCTGAGCAGAAACTGTGTGAGGCACATTGCCAACTGGAAAGATGGCCACCAACATCTCTAAAGATCAGGTAGGTGCAGCTGCTGGGGTGTGCTATGTGTTTGCGTGTTGTCATGCAGGCAGGTCAAGTGTGGACTTGCTAATGATGTGCAGTGTTACGTGTGCTCGCTGTTTCATCTCTTGCGTTGTGGTGGGGCTTGAAACTGGAGGCATTTTATGAAAGTTCAGAGCAGCCTCAAGTGACTTTTATGTGTGTGTATGTGTATATATATGTGTATAAGGCTTCATTCAGGCATCAGTGATTTACATACGTGTGCTGTCCATGTTCTCCACCGACAACACACATACTCATTAATTTCACACATTCATGATTTTTTTAACTGACTGTGAGACATACTCTATGTTGGTCCATGTTGCAGACCAAACATGTCCATTGAAGTCTATGGGTCCCTGAAAACCACAGACACAACACGGTTGGCATTCGTGTTTGGTCCATGTTTCATGTCGCCATTATAGGAGACGCTCTGAAAATACGTTTTCAGCTGAGCAGTATCCTTGGAATATGTATGACACACAGAGAGAAAAAAAACTAACACATTGAGCAAACGCGGATCCTTCACAGACATCTTCACAAATGGGTCACTGACTATCTTGTCATGGGTACCATCATGGACACAGATGTGTGAATAAGGCCCAAGAATCTCTTCAGCTAAACCTGAAATTTAAGGGATCCTTTAGGGCAGTTTTTTTTTTTTATTATTAAAAAAAATTCTATTTGAATTTTATCTGCACCTGGGAAAGCTGGGTGACAGCCAGTATGTCTGCCATTGCAGAGTTGAGGTTGAGGTTAACCAGACTCCATTTGGTATTATGGAATACCTTGTCAGACTGTAGTTCATGGTTAGATGACAACACCTGGTGCTTTGGTGGTGGCCATATTGATTGCTACCCAGCAAGCAAATCATCCTTTGCTCCCATTTTTTACATTAGATAGATCTTACATGTATTCGTTACTATTTTCCTCTTGTGCAAATAATTATTTTATCCGTCTTAAAGGGCAATATCACCTAATAGGGATAAACTGGCATCTATGCTAGGCCTACAGTAAATTACTGGAATCTCTAAGCAAAATGCTATATTTTGTTCACTGGGATACCACTTATCCCCTGGAAGAGTGACAACCATTTTTCTGTGCATGAAATATGTCTAGAACAGTAGTCACTTCCCTTGCCTTTACATAGTCATGCTCCTATTAAGCTCTGCCCACCATGAAAATGAAAAACTTTATAAATTGCCCATTTCTCTGTATCCAGTCAGTGAATTGTTGTGCTACGTTTATGGTAACTGCATATGTTCTAGATTACGTTTGTTTTTTCTGCACAGATTTTTTTTGGGGAAAAAAAATGCATTTTAATGCAGTGCCAGCAAAATGATCTGACAAATCTCATGCACACTTTGCTTTTTTCTTCCATGCAGATATTGACCTGCCATGTGGATTTTAAAATCTGCAGTGGGTCAATTGTGCGATTCCGCACCCTCTGTAGAGTGGCTTTCCCCATAGACTTCAATAAGGTTGTTAACACAAATAGAAAATCCACACCGAAAGCTGCAACAAAAACACCATTAAAAACTGCACAAAAATGCACCAAAGCCATAATAAATTTGTAGGTTTTGGTGTGGATTTCTTGCGGATTTTCTGCATGCAAATCTGCACGGTGTATAGCAAGTATGTATAGTGTGTAACAGTTTGTCCTATCTGGGACGTTGATAAGGAATGGGTGAATACTAAACTACAATTTTATGCCATCCTAAGCAAAAAATGTTGAAATAGTTGTCACAGTCGCAGCATTGCTCACATATGCTAATCACATTAAAAATATATCTGGGAATGACTCACACGTCTGCAAAATGAGTCCGCATCCATTCCGCAATTTTGCGGAACGGGTGCGGACCCATTTATTTTTAATAGGGCCAGAAGAATGCGGACAGCACACTATGTGCTGTCCGCATCCGTTTTTTTTGGATCTGCACTTCTGCATCCGCACTTCCGTTTCCGCCAAAAAATAGAACACGTCCTATACTTGTCCGCAACAGCGGACAAGAATAGACATTTACTATTATATTGCAGGTCATGTGCACATGGCCGGTGTCCGTGTTTTGCGGACATGTGAATGGAGCCTTATAGTAATCATTTATCCAGAAGTTCCTGGTTCATGAAAATGTTTGCTGTTCTGATGCCAGAACTACAAAGTTACAATTTTAAAGTAGGTATGAGATAGTGGATGATGGAAGTGTAATATGCCATTCAGGGCAGGCTCGGACTGGCCCACCTCAGTCCGAGCCTGATAAGATGGAGGGTTAATTATTTCTCCTTGTGATGCAGCCTCCTACTGGTGTACATTGTACAGGAGGCCCCCCAGTATCTTCTAGACTTCTGAGGCAGCTGGCTGTGAAGGAGGAGAGAAGGTGTCTGCCTCCTCCTGCCCTCCCTGCTGTCAGGAAACTGTGGCTGCTGGAGAGAAGGACTCCTCTGCGGTGCTGGGCTGATTTCTCAGGTGTATGACAGTAGTGAGCTATAGGAGACTGTAAGGGGGAAATAGGGGATTTGTTTATAGCAGCCACAGATCTATGAATGTGTGCTGCTCTCTGCAGAGTTCAGAGTTGCACTGGGGGGACTATGCCCTAGGTCCCCCCAATGCCTCTGCTTTAGGTGCACCCCCATAAGTGCCCCAGCTGCAGATGCCCCCACTCTAAATGCACCACTAATATTGCTTCTTCTCCAGTTACCTCTGCTCCAGGGTCCCCACTATTACACTGCCTCAGGTAACCCTAATGTCTCTGCTTCAGTTATGACCCTTCATTTGTGCACTTTGCGCCTCTAGCACCTTTGCTTAGGCTTTGTTAAAGATTGTGACCTGCAAAAGGGGGTTGGACTTATGCCCAAATAATTCTGCACAGTGCGTCATATTCTCCAGTATTGACACGTATGGTTTACATGATGGCGGGAGTGATGATATTCCGTATTTACAGGCATCACTGCTGCCATGTAAAGAGATACTGGTGGTGGAGGATTTAAAGGGGTTGTGCAGGTTTTCAAGTTATCCTCCCCAGACCATAGGGCATAACTATATGATTAGTGGGGTCCAATTCTGCTCCCCCTTTTTATAGTGTGACTGGCTACGCATACGCCCTGCTGCTCCATTCATTCTCTTTGGGAGCACTGGAATTAGCAAATTGCGGATCTGCAAAACATGGATACTGGATGTGTGCATTCCACATTCAGGGGAACAGAACAGCTGGCCTCTAATAGAACAGTCCTATCCTTGTCTGTAATGCCGACAATAATAGGACATGTTCTATAATTTTGCATGACGGCCATGCGGACATACAGACACAGAATGCACATGGAGTCATTTCCGTTTTTTGCGGCCCCATTGAAGTGAATGGTTTCACATACAGGCCACACAAAAAAATGTAAAATGGTACTGACACAGAAAAAAAATAAGTCTGTGTGCAGGAGCCCTAAGGTGGGCCCCCAGAATGAGTTACTCTGGTGGGCCCTAGGTACCCCAGTCCGACACTGATTCAGGGTCTCTGAAAAGCAGAGTGACAACCTCTGTAAACATTATGATGGCTGCTACTAGTGATTGTCATTCCTGGAAATCTATCACCTGTTTAACTATTAGGTGCCTGTAATGGCTGTAGAGAGTATAAAGCCGCCACACACATTGCAGAAAACGTGGCCAATCACATTATTTCAGAAGGACCAGCCAAATATCTAATGTGTATCGACCAAACTCACCAATTTCAGAAGGACCAGATGAATATCGTGTGTATAGGCCAAACCCGACAATTTTAGAAGGACCAGACAAATATCTTAGGAGTATGGGCCAAACCCAACGATCTCAGAAGGACCAGCAAAATATCTTATGTGTATGGGCCAAACCCAACAATTTTAGAAGGACCAGACGAATATCTTATCTGTATGGGCCAAATCTGCCAATTTCAGAAGAACCAGTCTAATATCCTATGTGTATAGGTCAAACCGTCCAATTTCAAAAGAACAAGCCAAATATATTATTTGTATAGGCCAAACCTGATTATTTCATAAGGACTAGATGAATATCCTATGTGTATGGGCCAAACCTGACAATTTTACATCATTTTATTCTGGCAGGAGATAAGCCGGTGCCAGAGGTGTCTGGCAGCAAATTACTCCCTTCCAGGAACATGTGTGCTCAGGTGAGCCAAGAGAGCATGTTTATGGGGCGGGGAGTAGCTGTTGACGGAACAAGTATTCTGCCAAGAGCTATTGAAAGTGTTTAGGCAGCCTTAGGTGTTATCAGCCATCATACAAATGAGCTCTTCCAACAATAGATGTGGGTGTTGGGAGACCCTACCTAGTATCTATCCTCAGGACAAACTCAATCCATTCCTCTTTTGTTCTGGAAGCTTTTAGTAGCCACTCACTTTAGCCACCTTTAAAGAGAACCTGTCATCAACATAAAGTACCAGACAGGTGAGTTGATTTCAGCGGTTGGTCATTTAAAAGTTAAAAGTAAGTGGTTGCCGAGAACCAACATCAAAGTCATTGCAGACTGGGCCTGGAAAAGAGTCACGGCCACCTGAGAAGAGTCCTGGTTATTCATGAATTCCTGCTCTCCTGCCCACCTGCTGATGACTGACAGTCTTCTACCTAGTTTTCTCCCTTTCTCTCTAGGAGAGAACTGCCAACCATCAGCAGATGGGCGGGAGAGCAGGAGATTATGAATAACCATGACTCTTCTCTGGTAGATTTGACTCTTTTCAAGGCCTGGGCTGCAATGATTATGAAGCTGGTTCTTGGCAACCACTTACTTTTGAGTGACACACCTCTGAAATCAGCATTTCTGTCACTAATGTATGCTGCCTCCAGTGAGGTCAGAATAAAGTTGATGACAGGTTCCCTTTAAAGGGAATCTGTCACTAGTGACCTCCCGAGTCCCTATCAAACTGTTTGCATAGAAACATAGCTGGGGTTAGTGCAATGAGGGCGTCACCTGCTGCTTTGATTGTCCGGTTGAGGCAGAGGCAAAGGAGCGATGGAAGGGCTGGTCACAGAAAGATGTGAAGCTTGGCTTCAACAAAAGCAATAGTGATTCCCTCATTGTACCGAAGGCCTAAACTACATATAAGGACAAAGTATCTTAACTCGGGAATGGAGCCTCAGATCAACAAGAGAAAAACAGCGCTTTAATAAGGCGGACCCAGGGGCGGCCATAGACCCTACAAGGAAATTTCCCAGTGGGCCGATGCCTCTGGGGGCCGCCCAAGCACTCCTCTCTGCCGCTGGCTGGGTACATACATAATAAGCTAACAGTGGTAATTAACACTGGGAAAATCAGGTACTGATGTACCCGGCCAGCGACCACACATGCTTTACTGAATGGGGTGGTATATTGCATTATGGTATTGCTGACCCCGCCTACTTTTGTTGCTCCCCTACAATATAGGGCCACTTTAAATTCCCAATCTGCCCCTCGGTGGACCACAGCTTTGTGTCTATGAAAACAGTTTAATAAGGAGGTTGCTGGTGACAGATTTCCTTTAAGATTGTTACAGACATAATATTTGTCAGTTCTGACAATTGTTTACATGTGCCATCAGGCACATTTGGCGCTGTCTCACACATGTAAACAAGGCCTGCATGTGTATGTTTAGGTCAGCCATTCTGTATGGGTATAGACTGGAATGTGTATTGCAGATATAGTTATTATTGAATGATAGCTGAGGCCAGAACGGGGGCAAGAGATGTAGGCAGCAGTTCTAATAGGTGCACCAATAATTTTTTTCTGCCTACAGGAGAAGGAAATGACCCATGACAGTTGCTGCTTGGCTACACAGGTCACTTCCTTCTAGATGGTATGGAAATGAGAATATAATTAAGAGTGGCTTGGGAAGTTCTTTGTCTGGGGGCAAAGTACTGTATAGGTGGGCACTCTTTTAGCTTTGACTCTAAAATATAGGGGTGCTGTCCAATGGGAACTATAGAGATGAGTATAATCTAGTATTATACTCTGGTATTGTATATAGGTTCACTCTCTAGCTGGAGCACTGGATTTGGTGATACTCTTGGATGTGGAACTGTATATGGTGGCACTCTTGTTGAGGCACTTTCTTGCATGCATTATGTATGGTGGTAAATACAGCAGTGAGAGAACTATAAATTAAGGTATGTTATTTCCAGGCCCAGCAAAGTGTGTGTGTGTGTGTGTGGACAAGAGGGGCAAATTTGCCTTTCATCCCTAGTTTTTCAGACAGTGTTGCCTCTACTGCAGGTGCCATGTCTACAAGTTGGGTGCTTGTCTGGTAAATTAGGCCTATACTCTTGTAAAGAGCATTGATACCTCATATGGAATACTTCATATCACAGGATAAAATGAGTTTCATCTTCTTCTATACTGCATATACAACAAGTGCAATCAGAAATATTCAGATATCTCATTGTGGTCTGTTCCTGCAGTTGAAGGTCAGTCTTGTGCAGCCATAGTCTGTACTGATTGTATTGTGTCTTCACTAGAGGATACAATTAGAAAGACTATTTATCTTGTTGCTTTGTAGTTCCTGCTTTTTTTCAATTGCTACTTATCTATCCTATAGAAAGTTGCAACGCCTGGACACCCTTGGTGTGTTGTGTGTGAGTGCACTAGTGATAATGTGCCGAGTGGGGGTAGTAGTACTCACAGATACGTTTTCCCCTGGGCTGGCATGCAGTGGATGGGAAGACAGTACTGAATCCTTCTGGGCACTCTCTATTGCAGGGAACATCAGCCAGATGTAAGATAAGTTGCCCTTGATGGTAATGGGTATTCTTAGGGTGCTTTGGTGGCTGGGTCCCTGTGTTTGTGATGCCAGCACCACAAGGTGCAATGAAGAGATGAAATAGAATGATGAGAGAGGCAGTAGTTGAACCAAACAGGAACTTTACTTGACAGTTGTAGTCTTGTAGTAAATAGCATTTGCTAGCAGCACTTTGTATTACATGAAGTTGGCAAAGATGATAAAGCTGCAAATCCCAATTAGCAGGCTCTGTGAGGTGTTGTATGTAGGTTCCAGCTCAACTTATGCAGGAATGGTGATGATACTCTACTTGGTTCCTGATCTTCCTCAGGCTTTTTAGTCTTGCAAAAATTTGTATCCTCTGGTACTAATAGTATACATCCCAAGGGCGGTCTCCCTCACAGCAGGCAAACTCTCTGCTCTATTCTTTGAAAAGGTTGAATGTACTATAGTCCAAGTAGTATCTGGCCTTGATTCCAAAATGCAGGATTACTAAGTCCTGCTTCTCGATTCCAAAAGTTCAAGTAGCCTAACCCCTGGGCAAGGCCCTGGAAAACAGAGACAAGTCTGTCTCCTAGACTCCTACCATCTAACTTCGTGTGGCTGACCTATATAAATGGTGTTCTAGTGATCTCTGGTGTTGGTAGTGTGTAATGCATTTTAACAGCCTGTAATAGGAATTTAGCAGCTTTGACAGGAAAATACAGTGATTAGTGCAAGATGACATCAAAGGGCATATATTTAGAGTGGCCCATACACCCATAAGTGGGACACTACAAAGTGACCACCAGTAGTTGTAAAGTCTGTATTACACTGCCCAATTATTTGGCAGATAATTGTGATGCTCTTGCAGTTTAATACTGCTGCTGTGCACCTCTATTTGGTTCCATTCATCCCCTGCATACAGTTTTCTATGGTCTAACATGCTGTTCATTTTCTTGTATGTTACCTGTTTTCATATGCTTTACATATTTCAGCTAACCTGATGGTTTCCCTGGCTTCATGTGCGTTCAGCTAATGGCTCCATTCAGTAGCACACACCTGCATAAACAATGGTCCATGAAATCATCATGGTTTCTATACCTGAATGTAGCTTGTGGGGCATTGTGTCTTCAAAGAAAGAGTACCTTCCAGTAGTCAGCAAAAAGAGTGCACTAGGCAGCCTGGGGTGTCCAAGGGCTAATTTAAAGGGGACCCATCACCTGTCCTGATATCTCTGCATACCTCCCAAGTGTCCCTCAGTCCCTCAGTCCCTTTTTGCTCCTAAAATGTTCCTCTTTTAGGTCTGAGGTACAGCTTTGCACTATTACATTTACAATATTGACCCAGATGTGTTTCTCCGGTTTATGTATATATATATATTGTGGGGAGTCGCTCTGGTAGATAGCGGTGCGGGTGCAGTACCGAGGCAAAACAAGGAGTCCAGAATGTGCAGTAAACAGTGTTTTATTCACACTTGCACAACATAAATGAAAAACAGTCTCTTGGTGATAGTTCACACATAACAGAAATAACGTGGCCAAACAAAAACAGGCCAACACAGGGTTCAGTCACCTGGGAGGTTTAGGTGAGGGTTCACACCTAGCAGTCGGCCCAGCCGCAGGAGATTCCACCTTCAAGTTGCAGGGAAAAACACCACCTTGCTGAGCTCTTTCCTCCAGATCAGAGAATTCCACAACAGTGTTAGCAGCTCCAGGACAATCACACCTCCCAGCAGCTGGTGCTGGCTGAGCTTTTAAACCCAGCCCAAAACCAGGACTGGGTCGTGGGGAGCAGCCACCCACCCTACACTTTAGCTGCTCCCGGTAAGAGCCGGCCCGGATCGGCTTTGCAGCCATGCTATTTAAACTCTGTCAGTAGCACTAGCTGCTGCTGACATCAACAAAACGGGCTCTTACCTCACCGAGGCTATGAACCTCGGTGACACATACCTGCCATCCACGACGGCACCCTGCACCTTACCACACCCCCTTTGTTCAACCCTGAGGGGGTGGACACATGTGAGGCAGTGGACGCGGAAAGGGCATCTGCATTCCCCTGCAAGCGACCTGCCCTATGTTCCACGGAGAACTTGAAGTTCTGCAGGGATAGGAACCACCTGGTGACCCGAGCATTCCTCTCCTTGGCCTGGCTCATCCACTTGAGAGGGGAATGGTCGGTCACCAGACGGAACCTCCTCCTAACAGGTAGTAGCGGAGAGATTCGAGTGCCCACTTGATAGCCAGGCACTCCCTCTCCACTATGCTATACCTGGTCTCGGCGGGACTGAGCTTACGGCTCAGGAAGACAACGGGATGTTCTTCCCCATTGACCTCCTGAGACAGCACAGCACCGAGGCCTACCTCCGAGGCGTCGGTCTGTACGACAAACTCCTGGTTGAAGTCGGGTGTCACCAAAACCGGGGACCCACAGAGGGCCGACTTCAACGCGGAGAAAGCCTCCTCCGCCTTCTCACTCCAGCTAACCTTCCCAGACTTTCGCCCCTTCAATAGGTCTGTCAACGGCGCTGCTATTGTGGCAAAGTGGGGCACAAACCGCATGTAGTAGCCTACCATTCCCAGGAAGGACTTTACCTGCCTGGCAGTGACCGGTCGGGGCCAGTTACGTATGGCTTCCACTTTAGTTACCTGCGGCTTGATGACTCCCCGCCCAATTACATATCCCAGGTATTTGGTCTCTTCCAACCCAATCGCACACTTCTTTGGATTGGCGGTTAGACCAGCTTTCCTCAGGGCATCCACTACCGCCTGCACTTTGGGCAAATGGCTTTCCCAGTCGGTGCTGTGGATGATTACATCGTCTAAGTAGGCCGAGGCGTACCGACGATGAGGTCGCAGCACAATATCCATTAACCTTTGGCAATGAGCTTAGCTGAGGTATGTCGCAGAGGCACCGCCTCCGGATACCGAGTGGCATAGTCGAGAACTACCAGAATGTGTTGGTGGCCCCTGGCAGACTTTGGTACAGGCCCAATTAGATCCATAGCGATTCGCTCAAACGGGACCTCAATAATTGGAAGAGGTACCAGAGGACTACGGAAATGTGGCTGGGGGCTATTTATCTGACAGGTCGGACAGGATTTACAATAATTTTCTACCTCCTTGAACACACCGGGCCAATAAAACCGCTGCAGTATGCGGTCCTGGGTTTTCTGCCACCCCAAGTGTCCCCCAAGAACATGTTGGTGGGCAAGCTCCATGACAAGCTTGCGGTACGCTGTGGGCACCACCAACTGTTCAACTGGTTCACCTCGGATTTGGTTCACCCGATACAACATATCCTGAAGAACAATGAACCACGGAAACATTAATTCAGCCCCAGGTTTCTGGGGTTTACCATCAATTATTACGACACTTTCCCAGGCCCTGGTTAGGGTTTGGTCCCGGTGTTGTGCGGTCCCAAAATTATCTCCCGGAGACGTGGAGGTCTGCCAACTCAGGCCCTGGTGGCAAGTCCTCCATGTCTCCCACCATTACACTCAGTGGGGGTGTCTCCCCCTCTATTACAGCAGTGGTGGTCACCCCTACCGCAGGCCCTTCGGACTCGGGCTCCCAGGGCTCTGGCCTCCCACTGGAACCAGGCCACTCATCTAGGGTTACCCCTGTCTCAGGGCTATTAGTCACTTTCACCTCAGGCCAAAGTGACGGAAAACCAGGGAAGTCTCTCCCAATTATCAGTTCATAGGGTAGCTTTGAGGAGATCGCCACTTCACAAGTCCATGTGCCGGCCGCCGTGGACAGAGACATTACAGCCGTGGGATAGTCCTTTAAGTCTCCGTGTATGCACACCACACCAACTTTCCGGCCCGTATACTGGGAGGGCTGTACCAGGGCGGCACTTACCAGGGTTACTAGGCTCCCTGAGTCCAGCAGCGCCACTGCAAGATTATCACCGACTTGCACCTGGCACAGATGACGATTGTCTATTGTCTCGGGGTGCCGGTCGCACACAGTCTCCGGGCATACATGGAAGCCCGGTACCCATAATTAGTCTCCATGGGTTCGCCCCACTGTGGACAGTCGGCCCTCACATGGCCAGGCTCGTGACACCGCCAGCAGACTATCGGGGCCGGGTCTACAGGGGGTACACCCGAGCAGGTTTCTCGGGTACCAGTCGTCGGGACTGGATGGGAGACCTCCGGGGTTTGACCGCCCCCTCCCAACAACACCCCTTTCAAGGTTTTTGTGGCCTCATAGCGCTCCACGAGGTCGACCATGTCCAGGGCATTAGTGGGTGATACTTGGCCGATCCAGTGCTGAAGGGGTACGGCAAGGCCCTCCAGAACATGTCAGCCAGCAGACGGTCCAGCATAGCAGCCGGGCTTAGAATATCAGGCTGCAGCCATTTTTGCAACCTGTGCAGTAACTCATAGTACTGCGGCCGGGCGGGTTCAGCCGCTTTAAAGTCCCACTGGTGGACCCGCTGAGCCCGGACTAACACGTTCACCCCAGTCTGGCCAGGATCTCCCCCTTCACCGTGGGGTAATCAGCAGCCTGGTCATCTGCCAAATCAGAGAACACCTGCTGGGGTCCGGACGCCAGGAACGGAGCGACCACTTCAGCCCACTGGTCACGGGGTAACTTCTCCCTCACGGCCACCTTTTCAAAGACCGCCAGATAGGTCTCAACGTCGTCCGAGGGGGTCATCTTTGGGATCGCCGCACGGACCGCTTTCGGGCATCATGGGCGTGTTGGGACGCTCCTGCCGTTTGCAAAGCCATCACGTGCTGTAAAAGCAGCTGATTAGTCTCCTGCTGCTGCTTGTTAGCCTCCCGCTGCTGCAGGTTAGCCTCCACAAGGGCTTTTACAACCGCCTCCATTTTGTCAGGGTTCACAGGCTGCAACTTTGCCGGCCTAATATAGGACATCCAGTCGTGCCCAGCAGAAACAAAAAATTTTCGGCGTTCACGCCAGCCTCACTGCGCATGCCCGCATCCGACACCAAATGTGGGGAGTCGCTCTGGTAGATAGCGGTGCGGGTGCAGTACCGAGGCAAAACAAGGAGTCCAGAATGTGCAGTAAACAGTGTTTTATTCACACTTGCACAACATAAATGAAAAACAGTCTCTTGGTGATAGTTCACACATAACAGAAATAACGTGGCCAAACAAAAACAGGCCAACACAGGGTTCAGTCACCTGGGAGGTTTAGGTGAGGGTTCACACCTAGCAGTCGGCCCAGCCGCAGGAGATTCCACCTTCAAGTTGCAGGGAAAAACACCACCTTGCTGAGCTCTTTCCTCCAGATCAGAGAATTCCACAACAGTGTTAGCAGCTCCAGGACAATCACACCCTCCCAGCAGCTGGTGCTGGCTGAGCTTTTAAACCCAGCCCAAAACCAGGACTGGGTCGTGGGGAGCAGCCACCCATCCTACACTTTAGCTGCTCCCGGTAAGAGCCGGCCCGGATCGGCTTTGCAGCCATGCTATTTAAACTCTGTCAGTAGCACTAGCTGCTGCTGACATCAACAAAAACGGGCTCTTACCTCACCGAGGCTATGAACCTCGGTGACACATACCTGCCATCCACGACGGCACCCTGCACCTTACCACAATATATATATATATATATATATATATATATTATACTCGCCTTGCATATTATTTCATTATTTGATGAAATTTGGATTTTAGAATTTTTATAGTCTGTAGTCAGATAATTGTTGTTCTATTGTGTAAAAGAAAAACTACTAATGTGATGTATATAAATATGCAGGAAAATTGGATCTTTCACACAATAAACCATAAGTGTCTCTCTTTGACCATCCAAAAAGTTGTGTTTGTGTCTGTATTCCCCAATCTGCATTCTTATGACTGTATGTTGTGTTATTATTCTATAAATGAATTGCCATCACTCTACAATAAAGGTCCAGATGGGTGTTACTAGATGGGGGGGTCCCTGCACAGTCTGGCAGCACTAAATAGATAGTGTCAGACAGTGCAGAGACACACCCCAACACTTAACACCCAGATGGACCTTTATTCATTCATTCATACACTTCTAGTAGGAATAATAATGGAATGACACAGTCCTAAGAACAGATGCTCCAGAATTGTTATTACACGGGGAATACACATAGTTACTAGCACAGACATGTCAGAAGAGGTGAGCATTTATCCCTAAAACTATTCTTAAACTGAAAATCATATTCTTGCTCTACTTACGATAACCGGTCATGGTTGCCATGATGTTTACAAGCTCTGCACACAGTTTCCGCTTCTCCCCTCCTGCTGTGTGTCAGTCTCCACTGTTCCTCTGTCATTTATTCATGAAACGGGTTAATCTGACTTTCTTGCTATAGGTCACAGAGACAAATTAAAACTGTGTTACAGTGAGTATGTGGATGGGCAGAAAGGTGTGTGTGTGTATATATATATATACACAATCCAAAGAACGAGGCAGCACTCGAACTTCAGGTAAAACGGTGTTGACCACCTTTTATTTCCCAGGCAATGTTTCGGCCTACACAATGAGGCCTTTGTCAAGCAAAGCAATAGCGTAACAATGCCTCTAATGCCTCCTAATGCTCTGTGCCGCCCCTCCCTCCCTCCCCCTCCTCCTGCTTCAAGATCTCGCGCATGCACACTTCGCTTGAAGAAGCCGATTCCCGAAGTCCGCACGGGCGCATCAGGCAGAGCCCTGTGCGCAAGATCTTGAAGCAGGAGGAGGGAGAGGGAGAGGCGGCACAGAGCATTAGGAGGCGGCGCACAAGTCAGGAAAGGCGGCGCTGGGCACGAACAGCGTTGGGTGCGGCCGGGCACCCTGCATCCCTGGACCTCCCCTTGGGCACCTTATTTATTTGATTTACAGGTTAGTAAAACCTGTTTTTGGGCTAAATAAAGGTACTGATCGCTTTGATGAGCAGAGCACACATTAGGACTCCTGATGAGACCCTGAGTGTCAGCATATGTTTAGCTGACAGGGGTCAAACCTGGTGACAGAATCCCTTTAAGTGCCGATTCTCTGTTACCACCTCTTTTCAAAGGGGCAATGTGGTCAATAATTCTAAACTTGAGATCTTTCTCCCTGTGTCCAACCTCAGCAAAATGTTTGGAGACAGTTCATGTGCAGCAGCTGATTCTTTGATTCTTGAGGTGTCAGTAATTAGGTGGATGCACAAGGGCCGGTGGCGTGCTGCACAGTTAATACCATATATCATAGTTACATAGGTTTCTGATGAACTGTGTACAGTATATGGCATATCAGTCCTTGGGGATCGTGTACACTAAAAGCAGGCTTAGGCTGCTTTCATTTCAATATTTTCTGGTATTGACATCCGTCATAGGGTCTCAATACCGGAAAAAAACGCTTCCGTTTTGTCCCCATTCATTGTCAATGGGGACAAAACGTAGCTGAACAAAACGGAATTCTCCAAAATGCGCTTTGTTCTCATACCGGAGAGCAAACTGCAGCACGCTGTGGTTTTCTTTCCGTCCAGTCAATGAGGACGGATCAGTATTCTCTGCCACAATCTGCCACAATCGAAAATGGATCCGTCCCCCATTGACTTTCAATGGAGTTCATGACGGATCCGTCTTGGCTATGTTACAGATAATACAACCGGATCCGTTCATTGCAGATGGTTGTATTATCAGTAATGGAAACGTTTGTGCTGAGCCCTGCCGGATCCAGCAGAAACGCAAGTGTGAAAGTAGCCTTCGTCTTATTAAATGGGTTGTCCCATGAAAAATATTTTACAGTTTTCAAACCAGCATCTGGATCTGAATTCTTTTTGTAATTGCATGTGATTAAAAATTTAGCAAAGCCACCGAGTTATTAAATAAAATGTATCTATATAGCGCCACCTGCTGTTTGTTTTTTTCTTTTTTGTTTGTCCGGCTCACTGAGATGGCCGCACATGCTCAGTTTCATCCTTCTACAGCCTCCTGATCTGTGATAGGGAGAGCATGGACACGCCTCCTTAGCTGCAGCAGAAAAGACACGCCCCTTGAGCTGTCAGCTTGATATAAATCTAGCAGAGCAATGAATGGGGAGATCTCTGGATCCATGTACGGTACAGGGCTGGTTCTAGCTTTGTTAGAAAGAGATTATCATGTGCTATTTGATGTCTAATTTTAATTTTTTAACATTAGTCATGGGATAACCTCTTTAAGGACCTGTAGGCACTCTGTTGGCCTCCATATGATTCCATTCATGCAAATGTGGGCTAACAAAAGCCCACCAACCATAGCAGCTGTTAGGGTGTCCAAGGCCGAGGTGGACCACTCATTGGTACACCACTTTTCTATCAACTATTGTTCCTCTACCTGATGTAGTGCCAATTTGTAAGTAGGGTGAAGAGGTGGAACCATGTAACTAGCGACTGGTAAGTTTTACATTAATAACTGACAACCAGCAAGGATTCAAGCAAAGCCAACATACAGGAAAGGATTCTTTGCAGTTAGAGCTGTGGAATCCCCTACCCCAAGAGGTAGTAATGCCAGATACTGTCAGTATTTCAAAAAGGGGATAGATGATTATCTAATAGCAAATTACGTTGAGGGTTATAATTAAGCAATTAATGTTGTAGAATTGGTCTAGAAAAGGTTGAACTTGATGGACCTATGTCTTTATTCAACTTACGTACCTATGTAGAAATGCAATCAGTGCCTGACAAAAGAAGGGAACCTGTTGAAATATTCCCCCATAGATATTGAAATAGCTGTTATTCCTAAACTTCTTTGAAAGTCCTGTACCTCATGGATACCACATGGATCCAGAGATCTCGACATTCATTGCTCTGCTAGATTTATATCAAGCTGACAGCTCAAGGGGTGTGTCTTTTCTGCTGCAGCTAAGGGGGCGTTTCTATGCTCTCCCTATCACATCTTGCAGGATGGAACTGAGCATGTGTGGCCTTCTCAAAAGAAATAAGAAAAAAACAAACAACAGGTAGCGCTATACATATAGATTTTATTGAATAACTCAGTAGCTATACTAAATGTTTAATTACATGTTATTACAAAAGGATTCAGATCCAGGTGCTGGTTTAAAAACTGTAGAATATTTTTCATGGACAACACCTTTAATGAAGGCATTCTAGTTTGTGTCATTCATTTTGCACCCCAACCTCATCTATTTATAGGTTTTTCAGTATTCATGAAAAATTACAATCGATCAGCCTCCATATTCACATAATTGTGATGTAAACCAGTCCAAAAATGTATTGCAATTATTTTAATTACATTAACCCTTAAATTACTATATTTAAATGAGCATTTGACTTTCTTTAAATTAGTGGTTGGTGACTGTGTTGATTTGGCCCTGATCTCTTGAGCTGATACAGAAGTCACCTTGGTGATGTCATGCGTTGTATCTCAGAAGCACAAGGAGTAGGTTTCTATGGGTGCTTTTGACCCTATTTTGTGAGGGGTGCCTGATGGGTTGAGATCTCAGGAGGAGTACAGCTACATCACTTGGTCATGTTGACCACTTAGGTCAAAGCTGTGTGTAGGAGGTTGTATGACCACACACAGGATGCCAGCAGCTCCACTCTAAATGTCAGTTTTATGAAGACATAGGGAGTCATTTATTAAACAGAAATACGCCTATATCAGGCAGATTTCTGGCACAGATTGCGGTGCAAAGGTGCTTTGCACCGCAATCTGCGACTCTTCCCTGCTCACGCCACGTCTAAAAAAGTAGATGTGGCCCAGGCTCATTTACCATTTTCTTCGCCTGTTTTAGGGGTAGAAAATGGTCTAAATGTAAGACAGCTCAGAAGCAGGCTTACATTTAGATCCACCGCCAGCTATGGGCCTTATTAAGACCGGTGTCTAAAACTCCGATCTTAATAAATGTGCCCCATAGTCCCTAGAGGACTCCACATATGCATGAGGCCTTAGAAGGGGTTTTCCAGGCTCCTGTTTTTAGAATAGGTCATTAATAGCCGATTGGTGTGGGTCCGACACCCCGCAACCCCACTAATCAGCTGTTCGAATTCGATGCAACACTTTATACCAATTATCAAGCATGGTGGTGGAGGGGTGAATACTTGGGCTTGTTTGGCAGCCACAGGATCTGGCCACCATGAAGTCATTGAGTTGGCCGGGATCTCCTCTGTTTACCGAAGTATCCCAATGTCAAATGTGAGGCCATCCATCCAACAGCTGTAGCTTAGATGAAAATGTATCATGAAACAGGACAATTATCCCAAGCACACCAGCTAATCTACAATAGAATGGCTTAACAAGAAAAGAATTGAGGCACTGCAATGGTCCAGATCTCAACCCAGTTGAAATGCTGTGGCGGGATACTAAGAGAGCTGTGCATAAACGAATGCCCTCAAACCTCAATGAACTGAAGCAATGTTATAAAGAAGAGTGGGCCAGAATTACTCCGTGATGATGTGAGAGACTGAAAGTCATATAAAAAATTATCACTGCTATTATTGCTGCTAAAGGTGTCTCTACAAGCTATTAAAGGGGTTGTGCAATTTATATTGATGAACTGTTCTTAGGATAGGTCATCAATGTAAGATTGGTGGGGATCTGACACTCGGGACCCCTGCTGATCAGCTGTTTGATAAGGAGGCAGCGCTCTATGCTTCCTAGTCTTTACACCGCGCGGCGTCTCCTGTGGAGCGGTGGCGAAGTGTAATAACAAGTATTCGCTTTATTATAGTGAATGGAGTGAGTACTCAACATTACAGTGAAACTTCTGAGATGAAGTGAAGTGTAATGAACAGGAAGCACCGCTTGCAGGGAGCAAAACTTCCTCTTCAAACAGTTGATTGGTGGGAGTCCCAGGAGTCAGACCCCCACCAATTTTATATTGAAGACCTATCTTCAGTATAGGTCATCAATATCAATCACTGCACAGCTCCTTTAATTTATGAGGTATGCTTAGCTTTTCACACATGGCTATTCCATATTGGTTTCATTTTTAGTTTAGTGCTCTCATTAGGAGAAACAAAGTAAGAGTATTTGAAAAATAACAGAACAGCATATTAAAGATCTTGAGAATGAGTCCTTAATTATCTTACAGATAAGGCGTTTGAAAGTTTCATGGTCTCTAAATTGATGTTATCTCAGAGACCTGGTGCCCCAACTATGTCTACAGAAGACTCTTTAGAGCTTGTAGTCACTATAGACATAGTCGGGCACCAGGTCTCTGAGATAACATCAATTTAGAGACCATAAAACTTTCACACTGCTTAAGGCACTTTCACATTAGCGTCAGGGGAGTCCGTCAGCCTGTTCCAGCGGGAGAACGGCCTGTCGGATCTGTCCTGCCGATAGTTCTCGTGTACCCCCGGACTGCCGCTCCGTCCCCATTGACTATAATGGGGGCGGGGGCGAAGTTCCAGCATCAGCACGGCAGCGCACGAGAGGCCGCCGTAGTAAAAGTACGACATGTAGTACTTTTAGTCCAGCTGCCTCTTGCCGTGTTGCTGCCGAAACTCCGCCCCATCCCCATTATAGTCAATGGGGATGGAGCGGCAGTACGGGGGCACACGTGAACTAGTGGCGGGACGGATCCGACAGGCTGTTCACCCGCCGGAACAGCCTGACGGATTCCCCTTCCGCTAGTGTGAAAATAGCCTTATCTGTAAGATAATTAAGGACACATTCTCAAGATCTTTGATATGTTGTTCTGTTATTTTTCAAATGTCCATCCATTCCCCCATGTCTCTGTTCTTATTGTAGATATATTGCTGTTTCTTCATATTTCATATTTCATATTCTTCTTGTAGTACGACTGATGAAGGGACTGGTGATGTCTTGAAAGCTTGCTGTGTAACATTATTACTTCTATTTTTGTTAGCGATTAAAAGGTATCTAACCTGCAATACCCTTATTTTGTTTCTCTTAATGAGAGCACTGAACGAGTTTTCTATTGGCTAACACGGTACTAGACTTTTGCCTTTTTCTTTTGGCTTCATTTTTGTAATCTAAGTAAGGATAGACTTCAAAGAGTGTGTACTTTGCTTTTCACATGACTTTATTTGTGTAATAGCCAGAGGACAAATACCGATATATTTCAGAATGCCTTATGTTTCTTTTCTTTTTTTTCTATGAGGGTAGCTTCAAAATTAGAGATAAAAATTTCGGATCTTTATGTCACAGAAATATGTGTGGCATGTAGGTATCTAGAATGCAAATTATCTCTGTTTTCAAAAAGAAAATAAGGCATTTGCCTTTGTTGCCTCCAGTTGGAAAGCTGCTGTAATGCAGAGGTAGTGGACCCACTTTGTCAATGAATATGACTTGGGTCTACTTGTAAGGGCATTATTTAAGAGGCCCCATTGATTTTCATCCTGTCACACCTATACAGGGATCTGGTCTTGACTGCAAAGCAAGCACCACGCTGCTACCTCTTGAAATAGTCTCCATTCACTGACAGCTGATCTGGACTGGTTAATATATTTTGTCATGTGGGATTTGCCTTAATAGAGAAGACTACTCTAGAAGTGGCTTGGATAGTTACCATTCTTTCTTTCTAGTATGTCTATCCAGGATTGGGGTTCCATGGTTTGGCGACTTTGTATCCAGCAGAGAATACTCTGCATAGAGAAGTGTGCTGCCAGCAATTTTTTGTCTTCAGCTGACCCAGGCGGATCAAGAGACTCCAGTGCATGGCACCATAGAGGAGCAGGGGAGAGATGCTGGTGGCCATGGACCACCTCCTTGCCAGGACTTGGGGAGAGGTGACTCTTCCAGTGGTCATGCCTGCCAAAGGAGGAGATACACAAGTGGGCACAGACTGGCAAAACAGTCAATGTTCTACCTTTTAAAGAGGCAAAGTCAGTACCTTATCTACAGATAGCGGTTTTGGGTTGATTGTACCTCATCAGTGTGGCGCAACACCCTCTCAGTTCTCTTTGCTCTGTACTGATGAGCGGCAATCACCCAGAAAACAGCCGTCTGCATATGAGGTTCTGGCTTGGCTGATCCTAAATTATGTCTCAAGATCTGTTTAAAAAATTTGAACATTGACCAGACACAGCTTTATTTCCTTTTTTGGAATAGAGAGCAGTATTGCATGGCCTATAAGACTTCTTACACCTACTAGACGTTCTCCACAAGGAGAAATAGTACCCCCCATGCCCTGTTTCTAACATTTGAAATGGGGATTATTCTTGTCCTTGTTTTCTCAAATTCCAAAGGGAGTAAAAACTGTTGCAGAAACCGTATACAGTAAAATTCCTTTAACCCATTAGGGACCTGGACACTTTTTGAATAATGTTTTCGATTTTTCCTTGTTGCCTTCCTAGAGCCATAACTTTTTCATTTTCCATTGATATATGAGCCATATGAGGACTTGTTTACTGCACGACAATGGGAATTGACTCCTCCATATATGTATTATGAAACTGTAAAAGAATTCTTAGTGGGTTAAAAATATTCAATTCTGCCATTTCTTGGGAGTTTTTTTTTTTACAGCGTCATTAGTCAGTAAAAATGTCATGACAAACTCATCCTGTTGGTCTGTACGATTAAGGTGATACAGAAACTCATAATGTTTTTAGAATGCTTTACTTATCAGAACAAAAATGATAACCCTTTTTTCTTTAAAAAAAATTGTTTGGTTTAAAAAAATGTTTTATTAGTATCATTTTTGTGGTACATGCAACTTTTGATAATTTTTTATTCCATTTTCTGGGGAGAATGAAAAAAATAGCTTTTTTTTTACGGCATTCACCAGGCAGGATAAATGTGGAGGGGGTTTTTATGTTTAATATTTGTGGGTTATTTATGTTTATATTTTTTGTCAGGGAATTTGAACAAGCGATCACATGGTAGCTTTCTCCATATATTGTATAGTGAATGGTGATTTAGTGCAGTGAGCCAAGAGTGGGAGAGGGAAAGTGGTTGTGGTGGTAATGAGGGTGGTTGTAGTCCTGAAGGTGGCTAATCCCTCTCCCTCTAGCACTCCCTGGGCCTCATGTGCAGCTTCCCTGTACTTTCTGGGGCTCCTGCCTTGTGTTAGTTGGGATGCCCTTGATGTTAGGTAGATGGGAGCAAGCCATGGGAGTAAGGTAACAAATCCAACAATCTATACTGAAGTAATCTTGTCAAGTTCAGTCTCTCCATGATACACACAAAATCTTTCCAAGGCTGTATATGGGAAAGCAGACTGTACAGTAGCTATCTCTGAGACTCTCTCTATAAAATCTGGACAAGTCCCCAATTTGACCAAAGGCATACAATTCCTTTCTCATTTACTCTTTCTGCAGTTCCCAGGCTGAGGGGTGCAGATCTTAAATCAGATGGCCAATCTGTCTCCAAAGTTTGGTGGCAGCCAAAGCAATATACCCCTTCCACAAGCAGCGAAGGGCAAAACCATAGACGTGTGTTATCTTTGATATCACGCTCTGTCCTTTTATGGTCCTAAACAGCCTATAGATTCTTTGTTTCCTTCTTTCAGAGCTTTGGCTCTGGTCCTCTGCATGAAGGGATGGAAGATCCTTGTAGTAGGACTCACACTGCACAAACTCATGCAGTTCCTCACACTTTGGCTGTTTAGGCCAGACTCCTTAGCTGATGCAATCAGACTAAACAGCACTCTTCCCACACAGGGGACAGGGCTAGCCTTCCTCCTGCTGATGGAGGGCATGATTACTAACCTGTTTTCCTATTTTCATCTCTTGCAATCACATAAATGGCATAGAAAACTCCATTAACCCTTTCAGCAACAAACTGAACTTTTTTTGCAGTGATCCACTGCATTAGTAGCATTTTATTACACCCTACTAGAGCAGGGTATAATAGTTGTCTTGACATTATAGGAGAGCCTACAGTGCCTGGGATCGGAGATCACCGTTATCTCCGATCCCAGCCACTGTAGGCAGGTGTCAGCTCTGTAACACATACAGTAACTGCCGTGTATGAAATGGGGAGCTCACTTCATGCACCATCTGCATCGATGATATACAGTAATGTTACTTTACACCAAAATGTTAATCCTGCATCTTCTAATACAATATGTAAATCATAACATAGTCATAACGATGCAGATCTATCCAAAATGCGGAACGCACATGGCCGTTGTCCGCGTTTTGCGGATTCGCAATTTGCGGCAAAACACTTGTGGACGTGTGAGTTGACCCTTATGGTGTGTCTACCCCTGAGTGTACTTAAAGCACACTTGTGATGTCATTACAGTTTACCCAACTGCAATAAGTGGGAGATGTCTGTAAGGTACTGTATGACAAAATCCTTGAGTCCTTAGAACAGAAGAGTTGCTCAGCAGCTATAACCTTTGCTTTAATTGAAAACTTTGACCATAACTTCTAAAACTTGTTTTCAGGGCAGGGATATTACATAATGACCTAGGTGATCACTGCTCGTCTAGATAATAGTCTCCTCTATGGCTCCAGGCTATAGTTTTATTGCTGCGATAAGGAATAGTTATCAATATGACACAGGTTGTTCCTTGCTTATTAAAGAGCTCAGTGATGGACTTGGGGCCCCCGTACGTATTGTCGGCCAAACCTGCCATTTTTGGTTGGGTTGACTGACGATCTAATATGTATAGACAGCTCCTGGCTCTCCCCTAACAACATCTGAGAATCAGGCCCTTTTTATTTTAATGGACAATCTTTTTGTTCTCTAGAATGACAATCGATTCTTCTCTCTCCCCACTGACAAAAATGCATTTTTGGCCAACAGCTACTGAAGGTGTATGGGCACCTTTAATATGCAAAATAACTGTGGAGACCCAGTTATACAATCAGGCCCATAAATATTGGGACATTGACCCAATTCTAACATTTTTGGCTCTATACACCACCACAATGGATTTGAAATGAAACGAACAAGGTGTGCTTTAACTGCAGGTGAACGGTGTAGAAATTACAACAGTTTGCATATGTGCCTCCCACTTGTTAAGGGACCAAAAGTAATTGGACACAATACTAATCATAAATCAAACTTTAACTTTTTAATACTTGGTTGCAAATCCTTTGCAGTCAATTAAAGCCTGAAGTCTGGAACGCATAGACATCATCCCTGGTGATTCTCTTCCCGGCCTCTACTGCAACTGTCTTCAGTTCCTGCTTGTTCGTGGGGCATTTTCTCTTCAGTTTTGTCTTCAGCAAGTAAAATGCATGCTCAATCGGACTCAGGTCAGGTGACTGACTTGACCATTGCATAACATTCCACTTCTTTCCCTTAAACTCTTTGTCCATCTGCACTGTGAAGCTCTGATATTGCCCGAAACACTTCAGAATTCATCCTTTTGTCAGCAGTCACATCATCAATAAATGCAAGAGAACCAGCTCCATTGGCAGCCATACATGCTTCACTGATGAGGTGGTATGCTTAGGATCATGAGCAGTTCCTTTCCTTCTCCATGCTCTTCTCCTCCCATCACTCTGGTACAAGTTGATCTTGGTCTCATCTGTCCATAGGATGTCATTCCAGAACTGTGAAGGCTTTTTTAGATGTCCGTTTGGCAAACTCTAATCTGGCCTTCCGTTTTTGAGGCTCACCAATGGTTTACATCTTGTGGTGAAACCTTCACCTATTCACTCTGGTGAAGTATTCTCTTGATTGTTGACTTTGACACATATCACTCCTGCCCAGTTTAGGAAATAGGTAAAGGTCTAAGACGTGGGATCCAAACCTATCAGACATTGATGGCATATTCTATTTATATACCATTAATGCTCCTAATGGGAATGCTACTTTAAAACTACTATTTATTAAAAATAAATGTCCACCTGTATACACTTGGTGATAACACGTGTACAGAAAATGGCCACATGGTCAGATTTCTTTCTCTCCTTTTATGATCCACTCCTGATTTTGGCTTCCTAAACTGCATCAGGAAACCTGACCATGTGGCTGTACCCATATACTTCAAAGTTGTATTCACAGTTTTTCTGGCTGTCATTGGAAACAGTCTGCAGACTGGTTGTCAGACACAACCCTAACCCTAGGTTCACACCTGAGCGTTTTACAGCGCGTTCAAACGCGCTGTAAAACGCTCAAGACATGAAAACCAATGCATCCCTATGGGAGTGGTTCACACTTGAGCGTTTTACAGCGCGTAAAAACGCGCTGTAAAACGCCCAACGCATAAGCTCGTTCAGGAGCGTTTTTTTGGGCGTTTGTCGCGCTTTTCCTCCCATAGACTTCAATGGGAACGCACGTAAAACGCGCGTTAAGGTGTAGATATGCCTTTTTCTATTGGTCTCCAGATTCACGTTTCCTATTTGCAAAAACGCCCTAAAATACGCGCGACAAAAACGCGTGTAAAACGCGCGTTTCAAAAACGCTCAGGTCTGAACCCCGTGTAAACAGCGTCGCTGTTCTCCTATAATGAGGCTGGAGGGCTAAATATTCATACTCCAGATTACTGTACAGAGCCAAGTATATAGAGAACATTTCCCAGAATGCATGTGACCAAACGAAACTCTGTGCAGATGCTAGACTGCAAGAAATGCTGGGAGATTTTAGTTTTGCAGCCTGCAAAACTTGTGAATGCAGCTGTAGATGTTACAGGCTGCAACTCAGGATCCATACAGTTAAGTAATTGAATGCGTCTACGAAGTAACTCATTTCTTTAATCATTTTCTTTCTATTCATTTTAAAATGGAGTTTAAAGGATAACATACACCAGAAAGTTTGGTGCCCGGTTTTACCGGTACTTATTTTTCACGTTTCTCATTACATACTACAGTGGTATGTATGCTTAGTTCTCTTTGGCTTTGGATTAGAGAATCTGGGGTTTGAGAACTGTGATTTATTTGCTAATCTTCCAGTCATCACTGTGTGTCAGGCAGAATATGTTAAAACTTATACTTGAAATTTCAAGAATTTCTCTAACTATCTACAGTGTGGACCCCTCCTCCTTCCTATTATTCAAATACAAAGATTGGGGGTAAAAGATTAAGGCCTCGTTCACATCTCCATCAGAAATGATGCATGCAGCGACATTTGTCTGGCCAAAACCTAGTATTTATGCCGGAAAGCGGTCAGATCACCGCTGGACCTCATTACAGTCAATGGGGATCCAGTGAGGAACTAGAGAATCCAACAATGCCAGATCCTGTGAATTCAGTCAAGCTGTTCTCTGCCGGAACAGCCTGCGGAAAATGTTCAACAGGTATATGAACACGGCCTAACTTGAATCTCTAACTCCTAAAAATAATTAAGAGAATCTGTCACCCCGATTTTAGACTGTTTTCTAAAGTAATACATGAGTACTACTGGAGATTATCCAGAACACTATTTTTTATTTTCCTACTACCCCCGATCCATCACTGACTTGCATTGAAACACATTATCTGTACTGCTGCGCATGTCCACATGAGTCCTCTCCATTATGTTAGGAAAGCACAGTAGTCCAGACTGTGTATTTCAGCGCAGCTTTTAGAGCTGACAGTGAGGGAACTGGGGCAGTAGTAAAATAATTTTTAAAAAGTGATCTAGCGTCTTTATCTGAAATACTACACATGTATTACTGCAGATATTTGTCAAAAAGGGGGGTGACAGATTCTCTTTCAAAGGGGTTTTCTGGGATTTCGTTATTGATCACCTACCGTACCTCTCAGTGCTTCATAAGTTCTTCTTCCGGTGGTGCAGGACATATGAAAAACAGGCGTAAAATGCTTTTGAGGGGCTTTACACAGAACAGTTTTGATCTTTTTTTTGTAGCGGTCATCTATGATCCTTATAATTACATTACTCTCTATGACTCTATATATCAGCATTCATGTATTCAGTCAGGTAGCTGAGTATAGCAGAAGTCATTGGGCTCAATCTACATCCTGGTGGCTGTAGGTTCTTCACAGTGCTGTATACCAGTGAATGTGTTTTACCACTGGGAGACTGGTTTTGTTACCTGGGGAATTTCTCTCAAAGGATTTGGCTAATTATACGCAAAACAGTAATTGGCCACTACCTCTGGATGGTTATGTATCCCTGAGAGCGGCATCAGTCTCAGGGGTCCATAGAATTTGCAAAACGCCCATTCATTTTAATAGGCAACATGCAATACAGGGCGATTCCGAAAGGATGGTGCCTGTAAAAATTCTGCTCGTGAAAAATGAAAGCTGTGCTGGGATTGGTTGCTGTTGGCAACAATGTTTTCTTTTACACAGTTTTCATGATTCTGCTCCTTAGGTTAGTTTAAACCTATACACAGAGGGGCAGGTTAAGGATGGTGACATTAAAGCAAGAAAAAGCATTTGTGTCGAAATTTGCAAGAACGGGGTCTGTTGTGAGAGAGAATAAATCTGGCAAATGTGCTCAGCCTAGAAATTGCATTTCATGTTGGATGGAACAATTCGAAGCACTGGCTGTTTGCCATAGGAAAAGACCAAAGACTTTGGTAGACACAGTGAACAGGATTTGTGTTGTGTACGAGCATAGTCCAAGAAAGTCGACCGGGCTGAATAGTATGGACCTACAAGGGCAACAAACCACAGTATGGAATATCTTAAGAAAACATCTGCGATGTAAGCCATACAGACTACAAATTGTACAGTAGCTGAAACCAGGCAACAAACAAACGCTGTGACTTTTGCATTGACTTGCAGGGCCGATTGTCAGTAAATTCATCCCTTTTTCAATCTGGTGTTCAGAGATGAGGCTACTTTTCACCTCAGTGAGAAGGTCAATCACCACAATGTTAGAATCTGGGGTTCAGGAAAGCCATGTGCCTTTAACAAGGACATGAGGGGCTCACTGAAAGTAAACGTGTCCTATGTAATAAGCATACGCAAAGTCTACGGTCCCTTCTTTTTTCGGCTGAGTATACTGTCACTGGCCACTCCTAGGAAGAAATGTTAAGGGAATAGCTTATACCACAGATAGAGAAAGACCTGCTAAATGTGGTCTATGAGTAGGATTATGCTCCTACTCATTTCCAGTTGGATGTGATACCTGAATGAAACTCTATTGGAAGTTGGATCGGCCATGTTAGAATAAACGATTCACCAACGTTGCGCTGGCCTCCATAATTGCCAGATCTAACCCTATGACATCTTTCTGTGGGGCAATGTACTTGCTTACCCAAACCACAGGCTCTGAACAAGATGTGATGACCCATCACTAAAAAAATGGAGTCGATATCCGAGGATATGCTGGCAGATGTCTGAACAGAACTGGACTACCACTTAGATACCTGCTGTGTTCAGCAGGCATGTGTTCTGGAGGACAGGGGATGATGCAAAGCCCACAGTTATCTTATGTGTATGGCCATTTTAAGCATAAACATAGTGACCTCCCTTCCCCACTTTGTAAAAGTCTGATCAGGGACACCAAACTCTTCTCCATGGCAGAGACATGAAAACCATCATGTTGCAGTTTCATTGTCTGTTTTGTCTAAACAACACAGACACACCCATGGGTGTAAGGCTTCAGCTGCCCAATTAGCTGTATTTTTATTTGTCCTTTCCCCTTTGTCAGACACAAAGCCAATGCTTTATTTTGTCTGTGGCCGTGCTGTTTGGAAATTGAACACTTTACTGCGGGGTTCCCTCCCAAGTTATAGCTGATTTTTGGTGATCTCAGCACTACACTCTATGGTTAGCTAGCTAGGCTGAACTATCTCATTCTGACCTATTTTCACCTGCCGCTCAGGAGCGGAGTGCAGCTGAGACACGTTTTTGAGACAATCCACTATGATGAATAAGTCCAAAAGCCAGGGAAACGGGCACTGGCAGCTGGATTTCTCAAGTTGAATTAGCAGGAGCAAGAAATAGCTTTGGCCTGTTGCAGACTATTGATAAATGTGTCTTACAAGTAAAAAGACAGAAAAGTTGCAATTTGCAGACAAAAATATAGATAAAATCAGTTTGTTGAATCAGGGTGGTAATCTACTGCAATACAAAACCATAAAGGTGGGCCAGAAACCCCTGCGGCCACCACTTCCAGGGTTACGTGCCGTACATTGGACATGTGATCCCAGCCTGGGGTTAGAACCCGCTTGCAGACTCATACTTGCCCTGTGAGTTGTATCCCCTTTAATGATCCTGACAGGTTCCCTTTAAGATATCCCCTTTAAGTGCAATACTTCATTTATGCGATACACTTCAGTATATCACTCTACATATACATATTCTTCGGCTGCCAGTGTTTTGTCTCCACGGTGATCAACAGGTTGCTTTCGAAGGATGCGGTTAATTGTGTGCGAACAGGAATCAGTCAATTCCCTTAGCGGATTAGTCACGAATCCCACAGATCAGTGACTAAGCTGAATCGAAAGCCGACAAACCAGTCCTACAAGCATTTTCTCAGATCGACATGAAGTAATCCTGGATTTCTTTTTCTCGTCCTTCACAATGCCAGTCGTCACTAGCTGGCAGCAGACAGTGGAATTGCTACTTTCAGGTGTTTGAGTACAAGTGCCTATTTTAGCACGGGCATTTCCAAGACAATTCTTACTATGACTCACAACCCTTGTGAATATACTACTTTGTAGCCACGCCATAATTTATATCAACTGTATATTAGACTCACTGTCTATTTGTGACTTATTACAATAATCTATCTATCTATCTATCTATCTATCTATCTATCTATCTATCTTCTAGGCCAGTGATGGTGAACCTTTTAGAGAACGAGTGCCCAAATTGCAACTCAAAACCCACTTATTTATCGGAAAGCGCCAACACGGCAATTTACCCTGAATATCAATATAGTATATTCAGGGATCTCAAGTCTCCCGGACGTTCAGGGAGTCTCCCGCTATTAGATAGCGGCTCCCTGACGCCCGCATGTGAAACAATATATCCCGGAAAGGTTTACTCCTGGTTTAACCTGTAGCAGTGTCCCCTTCTCGGCCGGTCCTCTAACTCCTCGAGAACTCCGACTGGTGACGTCACGTCCTATGACTTGCCAGTCGGAGCTTTAGCCCACCTGCAGCTACTGCGCGTGGGCCAGCCTTACTCGAACTACCGCCACTGCGGCTGCGCTGCATCACATGCCACTGTCAGAAGCCTCGATTCCCCTCATTGCGCCGTCACCCAGGCATAGTAGAAAGTTCTTTTTGGTCATACATTATATAATGTTTCACTATGTTCCCATATATGTTTTGTTCATGTTATACTTACCTTTATACTGCATCAGCACAGTAACCTTGTTATATGTTATGTTCTGCATATGTTTGGAAAATGTAATAAAAAGTTCGTGAAAAATAAATAAATAAGAAAACCTCCCTGAAATTAGTTTTCGCAGGTTGGGATGTCTGGTATATCTTCCCTGTACTTTATCAGTTAGCTATAACAGCCTGCCTACATTCATTGCGCTGCCTGTTCATAGTGTGCCCTGTGCAGATGAATGGCAGGAAAAGTCTACGGCATATTGGTACACCATAGACTTTTTCCAGGGTGTGGGTGCCCACATAGAGGGCTCTGAGTGCCACCTCTGGCACCCATGCCATAGGTTCGCCACCACTGTTCTAGGCTTCCTTCACCCATTACTTACAGTATCTTGTACAGATCCTTTAAACGGCCAGGATCCCATTCATTTTAACATGACCACAAAAGATGCAGACGGCACACCATATGCTGTCCACATCCGGATGTCCGCTCTGCATCCCAGTAAAATAGGACATTTCTACAGAATCGTGCACACTGCCAGAATCTGTGTTTTGCGGGTCCGCGCATGCATGAGGCCTTATTCACATGCACGCTGGGCTTGGCCATGAGAAAAAGGGAGTAAGCTGCTGCCAGACTCCTCCAGAGAACAAAAGGAATTGCGCATGTTGAAATTCAATATGCCTAACTCTTCTTTCCTTTTACATCTGCCGCCAGGAGTCTTGGCACGCTGCCATATACATGAGATGGTTGGCCAGACACACCGAAATTGGAGAATTTGGCTGTTTATGCCAGCTCTAGTTACAGCCTGTGTCATACTTCAAAGCTACAGTCACAATCCTAAATATTACAAAGTCACTTCACAAGGGGAGAGAAAGTCTTTAGAAACAATATTGTCCAAATTTATCAAGATGGCATATATTGCATTACATGGAACCAAAGGTAGGCATATCTGGCACCCTGCTCTTCATGGCTGTGGTACACTTACAGTAATGTTTTTAACAAAAATTGGGGCTAGTCCATTGTGACCTATTTACTAAAACCCTTTGATGTGATATATACATGTCATAGAACCGTATGCAGATGCATAGATATGCATGTGACATAATGAAAGCCTAAACTCTCTCAATACCAACAGATGCACAACACCACTACATTTTCACAAGTATGATTGCATCCTTATATTTACATGAATAATTAAGATTTCGTCAAAGTTACATAGTTTTTTGCGCCTGAAAAAGACCTAACTCCATCAAGTTCAACCTTTTTATACTTAGAAAATCAAACAGATCCGCATGGAACAGGGACGGAGTGGGAACTAAAAGTGGCCCTGGAAAAAAAAAAAAAAGTGCCCTATGTTGTAAGTGGGTACAAATTGACAGAAGGTATGACCAATATTAGTAGGCAGGGCGAACATAAGTAGGCTGTGCCAGTAATACTGTACTGTACTGCAGCACAAAATAGTGCCCCAGCAGAACCAAATACACAATGCAGCACTAAATACTGTAAACCCCACTGCAGCATTCGACTCGATCACCGTCCTGAGGATGGCAATACAGTTCGGTGTAGGAGGGATCTTACTTTTGCCAGCCGGATGCAAAAGTACCAGATGGTCCTAGTATTAATTTATGCTGAGAGCATCAGATTGCTATGTACCTGACAGGAGGCCAGAAACTTCCCTGTAGGGTCTATGGCCAGTCCATCCTTGCACAGGAAGGCTAAAACGGCTCTTCCTGAACTCGTCTGACAACTGAGCAGATCCCTGAATCAACATTCAGTATTGAACATTCAAACATTACACTCCTGTTTATTAAGGCTACTTTCACACTCGCGTTTTGGCTTTCTGTTTGTGAGATCCGCTCAGGGCTCTCAAAAGCGGTCCAAAATGGATCGGTTTTGCCCTAATGCATTCTGAATGGAAAAGGATCTGCTCAGAATGCATCAGTTTGCCTCCGATCAGTCACCATTCCGCTCTGGAGACGGACACCAAAACGCTGCCTGCAGTGTTTTGCTTTCCGCCTGACGAAGTGGAGCCAAACGTTTTCTCTGACACAATCTGGCACAATAGAAAACGGATCCGTCCCCCATTTGACTTTCAATGATGTTCAAGACAGATCCGTCATGGCTATAGAAGACATAATACAACCGGATCCGTTCATGACGGATGCACGCAGTTGTATTATTGTAACAGACGCGTTTTTGCAGATCCATGACAGATCCGCAAAAAAACGCTAGTGTGAGAGTAGCCTTAAATCTATCCATACTTTTGTCCTTTACCAACGTGGGAGCATGTTCAGAGTTGTACAGTTTGCACAGTCAAAGTAATGCTTTGGGACGTTATGATGAAATTGCAGTTCCTTTAACTCTAAGTGGTGATCCTGTGTTCGGTTTTCAAAAAAGAATATTTTTTATTACATTGGTTCTTATAGGGACCATTTACATATTTATATAAATATATCATATCATCCATTATCTTTTAGGTAAATACATTTAGTTTTGATAACTTTTCTTCATAGCATTTCCATTGTATCATATTCAGCCTTTGAAGTCTTTTTAATGGATTAAAGCCAATAATTGGGCTCTGTACTGAAGATGTGGTCACACCAATGCTTTATAAAGGGGTAAAATAATATTTTCTTCTCTATAAGCAACACCCTTCCTGATACAGGACAATATGTTGATGGCTTTTGACACAACAGCCTGGCATTGTGTGCTATAGTTTACTTTATTTCCAACATCTATACCCAAATCCTTTTCCATTGAAGACTCACCCAGCGGTGATCCACTCAGGGTATAAGGCTTCGTTCACATCACTATTCAGCCTTTCTGTTCTCTTGCTCCGTTTAGGAGACACCTAACGAACCCCATTATAGACTATAGGGTCCTTAGGCTTCGTTCATATCACCGTTACGTGCCGAATCCGTTCTTTCCGAGAACAGAAAGGCTGAACGGTGTTGTGAACGAAGCCTAAATGGTTTGTTTAGATTTTGCTCCAAAATGTATAACCATACCCTCATCAGAATTGATCCTCTTCTGCCTTTTTCTGCCCATTTGGTCAGTTTATCCAGATCACCCTGTAGGGTTGGACATAGTGTAATGTCTACAATACTACAGACCTTTGTGTCCTACAGAGAGAGTGCTATGAAGTCCAAATTCTGCATCATTTACAAACAGGTTAAACAGTAGCGGTCCCTTTACAGTCCCTGGGGTCATCCACTTATAACATTAGTCCAGTGAATAGGACTCATTTATGACTGCTCTTTGAAGCCAGTCTTTTAGCCAATTTTGGGTCCAATTAGTGAGATAAGCATCATGCGGGTCAGAGTCTCCTTCCCACTGTGAAGTCAATGTTACACCATACCAGATCGTCCATGCAGAGAAGACCATTACCCTTTGTACAGTATTCAATACTATGTAAACAAAGTAAAGCTAATATGAGGAGGTGGTGGACCAGGCAGGGCCTGGTGGACATTTCCCAAGACCTATTTTACTAGTTATCAATGTTTGTATAGAATCCGGTTTTTCACCAGAAAAATTTTAGCTTGTTTATCTAGAGGGTGAGTCTACTAAAAGGCAATGCTATGACCTGTCACACCTCTTCATCAAACTGATGACTCATAATGATGGACACCAATGACTGTAACCTTTCACTTCAAGATAAGTTCTTCTTTTCTTCATACCTTGCACTTTATCGATTTTATTATTTTATTGACCTGCCAACTCATATATACGATGAAGGTGTGAGTGGTGCCTGACGTTACATGTCCTTCTACTACACATGTGGCTGAAAAAGTTGAATCTTCTGTTAGTGATATGACACCTGCCATGGAATTCCTTCATTACCTTTATTCTTCATGTAGTTACCATTTTGATAAATTTGCAAATATGTAATAATGACTGTTCTTCTCTATCTACAGAGCTGGATCCCCAAATTATTTAAAAAGAAAACATGTACCACGTATATAGAGGACAACAGCTTGAAGCGGTGCGTCTTTTTACGTTTGCTCTTCACTTGCTTGTATATGATGTATTTGCTGCTGTAACGGTTTATACATTTGTATTTATTACTTTAGGGCAATAATCTAGGTCGACTCTGAGCCTCAAGAAAGCTTAGTTGGGTCAACTTATTCATCAAGCCTAGCAGGGTAATTAGGGTGTCCCCTGCAGGGGTGTAACATGACACTCCTTACAGCACCAGCAAAGTGAATGAGATCTGTAGAAATCTCATCTTATCTCATCCATATACCCACGTACATTTTCTGTGCAGAAATTCACCTCTGGTGCAGATTTTGTAATCCACAGCAAGTCGGTTTCTGTTGTGGAATTGTTGCAGATTTTTCATGCATTTACCATATTAAAGGGGTTTTCCACGGTTTAATATTGATGACCTGTTCTAAGGATAGTCATCAATACCTGATTGCTGGAAGTCAGACCCCCACCAATCTCAGTGATCAGCTGTTTGAAGAGGCCACAGTGCTCTGGTGAGTGCCCTGGTCTCCTCGCAGCTTACCAAGCACAGCGCCATACATTTTATAGAGGCTGTGTTTGGTATTGCAGCTCAGCCCCATTCACTTGAATGGGGGCTACCGGGCCCAGGAGCGTGAGGGGGCCCAAAGACCCTTGTGCCGATATAGGAAGACACACAAAGCACTGAGGGAAGGGGGGCCCAAGCTCAACTCTTGCACTGGGGCCCATGAGCCGTTAGCTACGCGCCTGCCTTGGAAGAAAGGCAGATTCAATGCAGTAAATCTGTGACACACATGTTTGGCAATTTCGTACGCAATGTGTCTTGCACCCCATAGCAAAATATGTCACAGGGTTGTCAACCTACCATGCGCAATTTATATTACTGCCTTTGGGCCCCTTTAGGTACCATAGCCCTAGTGTGATTGCTGCCTCTGCACCTTCTATAGCTACACCTCTGGCACACTAGTAACTCTGTGACTGTCTGTAGTGAAAAAGCAGAACCAATGACCATGTATGAAACAGTCGCGTAACTACATATGTATTACTTTCGTGCATCTAAGGGACTGCTGTTGGAGAAATGTTTGGCCTGAGAAGGCTTTTCCTAGCAAAATCAGCTAAAAAATTGTGATTTGGTTTACAAATTGAGGAAGCTGCAGGTGTCGCTAAGACCTGCCGATGATCACATTTTCAAGCACCTAGCTCCAATCTTTGGCATGTGGAAGGGGCATAAAGCAAAAGCAAAGTTTTTGAAATGTCAAAAATCAGCTAAAGTCGTGTTATTGCCACTTGTTGCAAACTGAGAGGGACAGAATCCTTGAACTAAGAGACCTTAAGTTATCAGTCTGGCAAATCACTATGTGCGTAGGCCAAGATGTCAGCACTGCTCAGTGTGGCGTGTCCTGATGGTTGTGAGAACAATGATGAACTAGAATGACAGCAAGAGGTGCACAGAGACGAACCTCTGCATGGACGAATTATCTGATTAGAGAAATGGCACATTCTGTACTGCAAGTGAAATTGGACGTCACATCCCAAGCTTAGGGGCAGTGTCTACACAAACCGTCAGAAGGCGTTTGCACGACACTGGTAAATCAGTGTCCAGACAGACATCCAGCTGCAGGTGTTTCATTGACCTCACGCAACTGCTCTCAAAGGCTATCATGGTGCACAGCAAGACGGCAATGGAGACTGGAATGGAGGTCTATCCTCTTCAGCGATGTGTCCTGCTTTTGTCTTGGATGCAATGATGGCCAAAGATCGGTCTGGAGACCATGTGGGCAACACCATAAAAAAGCCTTCACATGTGAACTTCACTCAAGTCATACTCTCAGGGTTATAGTGTGGGCTGGCATAATGTACTGTAGCCGGACCCCTGTAATCTTTATTCCAGGTACACTAACAGCTCAGTGTTACATTGATCTGGCTATGGAACCAGTGGACTGGCCATTTCTCCAAAGTGTCCCCGGAGCAGCCTGCATGGCCTAAATATGCTGCCATGGTCTGCAGCTTCTCCAGGCTTGTCTCCCATCGATTATATCTAGGACATCAATGGTCACCAATTGTAAAGGGAACTGCCAGCAGCGGATCTTGATGATTTGCATGCCCAAGTACATTTAGCGTGGTAGAACATTCCTCAGACAGCCATGAATAACCTCAATAATAGCGTGCCAAGTGCCTGTATTTCTGCACGTTTTGCTCATACTAAATACTGAATAAATCAAGATCATTTGCATATCATTAACATGTCCATCGGTCCTCTAATTTCCATAATTTCACGACTTATCTCTTGGTGTTACATTTTCAATGTTGAGGAGTGTACATCATTGAGGCCTATTATCTGCTTCAGTAGTCTGCACCCACATCCTACCATGTATCGTACTATCATGATAATAAATACACATTTAGCCATGTTAAAATGTACACATGACTGAGAGATCAATACAGATACAGTAGCACAGTCCATAGATGAAAGTAAAGCTCTACCACATAATGTATCAAGAAATTGCATAACAAGCCTTGGAAATTCTTTCTGTAAGATTCATAAGCCACAGCGCTGGAGGGGCATGGACTGCATGCTACTGTCTGCGGGAGCCTGTACAGTCAATGGACCGGAGAATCATCACAAAATAGCATGTAGCTGCAGAAAAACCTGCAGGGCAAGTGCTGGAAATATAAAGTATCTGACAGCCAAGAAGTAATAAAGAAACCACTTATCTTGAGCATTTATAATAAGAAATGTCATAATCTATTCCTACTCTATTCCCAGTCAATAAGGAGTTTGATGACCATACAACAGGGCCAGAGGTGTGTTCTTCTGCAGCATCTAAAATCTGTGTGTAATGTTCTGCAGCAGGTGAAGTGTGTGTTGTGAGGTTCCGCAGGAGCTGCGGTGTATATGATTACCGTTGAGTGAATCAAATTGAAACAAATTCACTTAGACCTGAATATCTGGAAAAAGTGGATTCAGCACAAAGCCGAATTTCCTCGCGCTTCGTGGTAACTAAACAATTCTTCTAGAAGTGCCAGTAAAAAAAAAAAATACATACTCACCTCATCCATTTGCTCATGGAGAGACTGTCACAGCCATCTTGATTAAAGAAACTGCACAAAATCTTGCGCGCGGTGACATCACGATGTCAGCGAGCTGGCCGGACTCTGTGATGTCATCAGTGAAGACATCACCTCGCCCAGCCAGTGTGATGACCTGGTGATGTCATCACATCACACTGTGAGATTTCGCACGGTATCTACAATCAAAATGGTCGCGACAGCCTCGCCACGAGCAAATGGATGAGGTGTGTTTTGTTTTTTACCACGGATTAACCCCTGAAAGGCCCCAATGTTGGCACATGCCATGATCGGCTCTGAACGCGGCATCTGAGGGGTTCAATGACGGGGGGCTGCTCAATTTCTGTTCCCCGTCATAGAGCAATGTAATTTGGAACAAATAGAATTTGTTTGTGAAATTCAGCAAAGCAGCCAAATTTAATTTTTGCAATATAATCAAGATGCTTCTGTGGCGCTCAGTGTGTACCACTGTGGTTTGGCAGCGGTACCGCAGCAGGACCGCAAAAAACTGCTGCAAATGGAAAGGTAAAATGAATATAATCAAAAGGTACTGCGCACATGTAAGGACAATTTTGATCGAAGAGAGCGGGATTTAACGATACCAATGTCCACCAACAAACACACAGGTATGCAATGTAGTAGTAAGTCTCATATATGCATTATACCTGTTTGTGCTGTGGTCCGATCCTGCAGTCTGCCAAGGTAGCGTCTTTGCCGGAGTCTTGGGCAATAGTATCGCGGGTCCCGAACTTCAAATACTGTCTTGATAGTCGAGTTCACCGTGGTAGCGTGCAGCTTCGTGCCCCGGCCGGTGGCACGATGCTACAAACAATAGCTTTATGAACCTAATGACCAGTCACGACCCTCAGGAAAAGACATTGGTATCGTTAAATCCCGCTCTCTTCGATCAAAATTGTCCTTACATGTGCGCAAATTTAATTTTTGATGAGTTTGCTCATCTCTAATTATGATGTTCTGCAGCATCTGAGGTGTGTATTATGTTCTGCAGTAGCTGAGGCGTGTATTGAAAAGCTCTGCTGCCGCTGAGGTGTAAATTAAGTTCTGTACAATCTATGGTTGGCATTTAATCTTCTACAGTAGCTGAGGTGTGTATTCGGAGGTTCTGCAGTAGCTGATGTGTGTATTATAAAGTTCTGTAGTATCTATGGTCTCCATTTAATGTTCTGCAGCATCTGAGGTGTGTATTCTGAGGTTCTGCAGTAGCTGATGTTCGTATTATAAAGTTCTGTAGTATCTATGGTCTCCATTTAATGTTCTGCAGCAGCTGAGGTGTGTTATGAGGTTCTGCAACATTCTGGTGTGTATTATTAGGTTCAGCAACAAATGAGTTGTGTATTATGTTCTGCAACAGCAGGGGCATGTATTATGAGGTTCTGCAGCAGCTGAGGCACGCTACTGTACAATACACACTGCAGCTGCCAATGACGTGTTATATAGGGGAATAGCTATGTATGCATCTCCCTCATATATTTGTGTAAATCTGTACCAGCGATGAACCTGAAAGATAAAAATTAAACCCATAAAAAGTACATAGTAAAAGGTAAGGTAGATTGTAAAATACCTATGACTGCAGCATACGAAAGGTCGATCCCAGATTTCTGTTTGTTGCAGTGACTTTTTTGGTTTAGGAAATCATTGTTTAGCTACATTTTCCATAGGGTCCCACTTCTAAAACCTAGAGTTTTGTGGTCCCTGTCCTATTGATTTAACCAAGGCCAAACTCCTCACAAAAACATGACTGTGGTAAGATCCCAGTGTTTCATCTAGTCCAGGCATGTCCAAACTCTGGCCCTCCAGGTGTTGCAGAACTACAACTCCCATCATGCTCTTCTGTAGGTTGATAGCTGTAGGTTGTCCAGGAATGATGGGAGTTGTAGTTTTGCAAAGTCTGGAGGGCCGGAGTTTGGACATGCCTGATCTAGTCCATTTGTAAACTTTAGCAATGGTCTTCTTCACACCACAGTATATATTAATTATTTACATGGCTAAATCTATAAGGGTGGCAGTCACACCAGAACCCTATTTTCTTGAGGGACCCAAACACTATACATAGCATGCAGTACATGGGTGACCCTGTTACATCGGGGCCCAGAAGAGTTTGCCAAATGACATAAAGCAATGAAATAACAGAATTCAGAACTGTATAAATCTGCCCAAGCTGTGTGGCCGATGTATTTGATGTCACTGGACTAGGAAGAGGTCACAGTGCTCATGGAGTCTTGCAGCCTCATCAAACAACGAATTGACCCCCACCAATCTGATATTGATGACTATAGTTGAGCGAACTTCTGTTTTAAGTTCGGCTTTCAAAGTTCGGGTTCGGGTTATCGAAGCATCCCGTTATGGATTCCGCTACCACGGACCATAACGGCATTTTGAATCCGGGGTGAAGGACCTGGGGTGATGTCGCCGTCATGTGATCAGTGCAGGGGGCGTGGCTTAGTACTGGATTGGATAAGAGGTCGTAGGCTACCACCTCTTATCTAATCCAGTACTGAGCCACGCCCCCTGCACTGATCACATGACGGTGACGTCACCCCAGGTCCTCCGTGTTGTCCAAGGTTCGGGTTCATTGAAGAATCCCCTTATGGATTCCAAATGCCGTTATGGTCCGTGGTAGCGAATCCATAACGGGATGCTTGGATAACCCGAACTTTGGAAGCCGAACTTAAAACAGAAGTTCGCTGAACTCTATTAATGACCCATTCTAAGGAGAGGTCATCAATATTATACACTTGTAAACTCCTTTAACATCTATCTTTATTCTGGATCATTACAATTCAGATTAAAAATCTACAGCAGAAAAGTCTGCACCATTTTTCTGCACCAAAATCTGCACGTTTTGATGTAGATTTGCCACTGTGGATTATTTTTGAAGAAAAGCAGATTTCATGCAGAAAAATTTGAATGTCTGCTGAATGTCTCCTTGTGCAGATAGTTAAAATGATCCAAATGTGAATGTCCCCTGAAACTATTTTATTTTGTATTCTAGAGACGAGGGTCAGTTTTGCCAGTGTGGACTGTCCAAGCAAAATCATGTGTCTGTGGCCATGGAGGACAATTTTGGAGCTGCCATCGTGAGCACCTGGAACTCAGCAGAGCACACGACCGAAGAGCCCACAGATGCCTATGGAGATATAGAGTTTGTTGGAGCTGGGAAGAAGCATAGCAAGGTGAGAAAGTTGAGATATCTCATGTGCTGTATTTTACTCAGCAGTAGGTTCCTATTATCATACCAGTAATGATCAAGTATTTGATATATAAAGGGGGTGTCTTTACATAGGCTGTGTCTGAATAGAGCTGAGCTCTAATTCTAAAAAAAAAGCCAAACCATTTTCCTCACCCCAGGCAGCCAATTACTGGTAGAAGCTTCAAAAAAAATTTGTGGTAATATACTTTGAGGATATGTGAATGAAAGCACTCTTCCTAATAATTACAGATTTACTACCAATGTTTGATCAGTGGGGCTCCAACCACTGTGCCCCCCACAGACCACTAAAATGAAGTGGCTTCTCCGCTAGTAATATGTCATGTCACTTTATGTCCTGATGGCTCTTTTTGTAGATGGCTACGTGGATGGCCATTGACTGTTGTCCATGGGCTGTGTCTGGTATAGGAGCCAATCTCCATTCAAATGAATAAAATGAACGGTAACATTCACCTAGTGTGCGTGTATCATTTTAACTATTCTCGTATGTTTCCAAGGGAGGTCCCAAGAGGAGTAGCTCCACCTTATTACACTTATAAGTCCTATTAAGACATATAGTTAGGGTTGGTCTACAACTGAAAACCCCAATACAGTGCCACTAAGGGCCAGAGCTGGGGGGGGGAGTTGTGCTGCGTTTTGGCCAGGGTATCTACAGGGGTTTAAAACTGTATGTAGATGATTTTGGTCGATGTTTCATGTTTTTCTGTAGAGAGCTTTTGGTCCTGTCAATACTGTCAGCTATTTATAGCCTCATCAAAAGTTGTTTGCTGCGCATTCACTCACATGTCTGTCATTCAAAACAGCTCGCTGTTCGGGAAACACGTCTGGGCAACAAGTAGATGTTCCTCTGTACACTATGCAAATGCCTCTGTGTTACAGTATACGTTACTCAATCATTTCTGCAAACGCCATTTTAACCTTCACTTCAAAAGTCACAGTCTGCTTATGGTTGTACGCCTCATGCATTGCATTGACATTTGAAAATATTTACCCCAAATAAACTTGTAATTGATATTGAAGTATTAGGCCTCTTTCACACTTCAGTGAATCATGGACATGTGCTCTTTGTGGTCTCCACCTACAGCACTCAAACCCATTGACTTAAATGCGTGTATTCACACATAAGTGATTTTTCATGGACTGTGGGTCTGTGATGACACTACGAAAGCATGTCCTATTTTTGTCCGTGATTACAGATCTGTCATGCACATTATAGTCAATGGGCCAGATTTATCATTAGCTAAAGTCACTTTAATGGAGTGAAAAAGTCGCAAAAAAATGCGCAATCGGTAAAATTGCGCATTTTTTTGCGACTTTTTCAAGCTCTGCACTAAGCTCTCCAGTTTTATGAAAGTGGGCGTGTTTTCTTATGTAAATGAATCTCTAGACAGATTTACTATTGCAACCATTTAAAAAGTCGCAAAAAAGTCGCAAAAAAATGCGCAATTTCACTCCAGGGTGGACCATGCTTATCTTATGCGACTTTTTAATAGAACATGCGACTTTTTTGTAAAGACGTGCGACTTTTGTAAAGCCGCTTACTGAAGGATAAACTGCTACCGTCAATCCACATTTATCACAGTATTAAAGGACCATTAATAAATCTGACTAACTAAAAGTGACTTTGGGCAGATGTAAAAGTGGAGTAAGATGTAAGTGTAATGATAAATCTGGCCCAATGTGTCCATGAAAATCACAGACACAACATGGATGCCATATGTGTTTGGTCCATGGTCTTTATGCATAGTTGTTAGGCAATGCTCTGGAAACCAATTTTAAGCCTAGCAGTGTCCGTAAGACACATGGAGGGAAAACATAAACACACGGATCCTTCACAGATACTGAATCTTCATGGATGAACCTCTAACCATCTTGTCTCAGATGGTGTCATGGACACTTATGTAGAAAGAGGCCATAGGGTATGTTCACACATGGTGGACAAGCAGTAGATTTTCCGTCACTTGGAAAATCCTCATTGTATAACAGTATCAGCAAAGAGGATGAAAGTTTACCAAAACCCATCCACATTATGTGAAAAAAAATTAGCAGGAGAAGTTGACCTGCGGTGAAGATTTTAAGTCTCTTTATGCTGTGGATTTCCCCACTATAGTTCCTTAATGAGAGTGAATTAAGAGGATTTAATTTAGCGGACTCACTTTGTCATATATTTCATGGTGAGTTGACTATGACATTCTATATTTATGCTTTATATTTTTTTTACAGTTTATTCGCTTATCAAATGAGACCGACCCCTCTATTGTATACAACCTTTTTACTCATAATTGGAGGATACCACCCCCAAACTTGGTGGTGTCTGTAGTGGGAGGAGATGGAGACTTTAAAATGAAAACATGGCTGAAGGACATCCTGAGGAAGGGATTGGTCAAGGCAGCACAAAGCACAGGTCAGAGGTTAATGAATTAATGAGTGTTATAAAGGGACGAATGATTATATGTTATGTCAATCAAACAACAATGTGACCTTTTATGATGCTGGTTGACCCACCACTCCCCTAATCATCTGATATTGCAGGACTCAATACTTGTTTCTATGATCTGTAACCAGTAAGGAATTAGACCAGCTACAACTGGTCCTTTCAATCCAGGTGACCCATAGCATCTTCATAGGTTGCCTCCATTGACTATAACGGGATCCAGCAGAGATCCAGCCAGTTTTCAGCATGAGTGCTGGGTTTCATACACTATTTTTTGTCTGGTCAAAACCTGGTGCTCATGTTGGATCCCTGCCGGATCCCATTATAGTCAGTAGGGTCTTGGTGGTGCATGGCAGTATCAGGCTAGGCCAGATATGATGTACTGTACAATGCTGGAACAGCCTGCCGGAAAACTTTAGCACAGATGCGGAACTACCCTAAGGCTGGCCATACAGATTATATAGTTGTCGGTTGAACACTCAGCTGTGAGTGCTCATCTGGCAGTCATCTAAGTCATATGGCCATCTTAAATACAGATGCTAAAATATGGTCATATTACAGCTATGTGTACCTCGGTCTGTACTTTTTGAGTGAAAAAACCCCAAACCATTACTTTTCTAGAAACCATTGGACCATAACACGACTGTGCAATTCATGATGGTCTACATTGCTGTAATTACAATTCTAGAGAATCTATTCTTATAACGGTTTGTTATGTCATTCTTTTGTTATTCCAACTACAAATTTATGAATAATTTGCCAATTTAGTTGTTCGGCGAGTCCATGAGGAGACAGAGAGGAGGATGGGAATGGGAGTGGCTCTAGCTTACAGTTAATTACAGTGGCTTTCCTTACACCATTGCTCTCTTGAGCTGTGCAGTGAAAGGAGGGCGCACCCTTTCGTCAGGGCGTGTAGAGTGCAATGGTTAGCATATGGTATAGGAGTCAGAAAACCAGGCCAGTGGTAAAAGAACAAATGTTTCTTTACTGTAGTGCAAATGAGCTCTTAGCAAGCTCTGCTTCTGATGCCACTAGATGTAAGGCAGCTATCCTATAAGTCAATGTTCGACCCTTTAAATAGGCCTTGAGACATGACTTGGATAATAATTAAGCCAGTATCTCATCTGCAGACAGGTGTTTCAGGGTGATTGCCTCTCATCAGTGCAGAGCATAGAGTACTGGCTTAACTGTAGTGCAAAATAGAAGTTGTAGTACATCCAACTATACCCAACACAGTTTCAACTGTAAACAGTACAATTCTCTCCCAGATAGCGATGTATGGATTTATGGAAAGGATGGGAGGTATGGCCCTCTTCTCTCTCTCTTAAGTCTCCTGTAGAATCTATGGCGGGGAATAATATTCCTGTAATGGCTGTAATGTCTACTGCGGGATACAAGGTTTTAGACCTGACTGTCCAAGTGTGTCCAAGTGTGTCCAAGTGTGTCCAGGTGTGAAGGGTGTTTAGCAGTGTTCCTCACTGCAGTATAGTTTTTGGTAGCAGGTTACCTTAGTGACTCCAATACTCAGCAATGCAGACTCTAGGGGGCACATTTATCATTTAAAGGGGGTCTCCGGGAAACTAAACTAAATTAAAAAAAGAAATATTATGTCATAGTAAAAACATTCATAAGTACCTTTATTTATCAAAAGAAGCTAGTTTTCCCTAGGAAGTTATTATTGTGGGACCCCAAAATGGCTGCCATCAAGTCATTGTGTCAGAAACACGTCCTAAAATGCCCAGTACACTCACTAGGACGGCCTGCGTCAACACCAGCAGCTTGAGACATTGTTCAGCCTGAGGTAACAGCCACTTCCTGGTTGAGCTGACTGTTAGTGAGATGTGAACGTGCATATTAGAGCATGCGCACTGTGCTTAGGCAGTTCCCAGTGAAGAGGAAGGGAGAAAACAGTTTCCTGGAGACTATGTTTGCGATGCGTCTTAGGCACCTGCCAGGGCTCTGAAGCGGCAATTTTGAAAGGAATCTACTCTTATCACAGTTTGTGCTGTGCCCTGTCAGCCTGACAGGAGTGAGGGAGGCCGGCTACATCGTCAGCTGCTTGCTGTGAAGCTAGTCATTTCTGTTCCCAGTAAAAATAAATATATAAAAAAAAGAAATAAAATAGACTTTTTACTATTTCACACAATGTGTGCAAATATATATTTAAATAAATAAATAAATGAATAAATTAGCCATTTTAGGGTCCCACAATGATAACTCCCTAGGGAAAATGAGCTTCTTTTGATAAATAAAGGTACTTATGAATATTTTTACTAGAGATGAGCGGATTTTTCAAATTCGCTGGTTTGCAAAATTTTTGGGGAAAAATTTGGTTCACTCCGAATTTATTAGCAGCAAATCACGTTAACCCTCAGTTCACACTTGTGCGTTTTACAGCGCGTTCGAACGTGCTGTAAAACGCTCAACAGGAGAAAACTCATGTTTCCCTATGGGAATGGTTCTCACCTGAGCATTTTACAGCGCGTTTGAACACGCTGTAAAACGCCCTACGCTCAAAGAAGTTCTTGAGCTTCTTTGGGGCGTTTTGTTGCACGTTTGCACCCATAGACTTCAATGGGAACGCGCGTAAAACGCGCGTTTAACACGCGTTAAAGTGTAGATATGCCTTTTTCAGTTGGTCTGCAGAGTCACGAACGCGCGTATGACGTGCGTTTCCTATTTGCAAAAACGCGCTGTAATACGCGCGACTAAAACGCGCGTCTCAGAAACGCTCAGGTGTGAACCCAGGGTTATTTGGGCAGTCACAGGGCCAAAATTGACCAAATAACTCAAGTGTGAACTCAGCCTTACAGGTCAATGTTGGCGTAAAAAAGAAGCGCACTCCTTTTACACCGTCGTCAGCGGATCCTGTCTGTTGAGCATCCGCCTTGCTTCGGTCAGCATTTGGTCAGTAATCCATCAGTATTGCTAATGCCAAAAAAACAGGAGTGGATCCAAAACAGAGATCACACGTGAATGGAATATTTGCATGTGTTCTGTGTTTTGTACTCCACTCCTGCTTTTGGCTACCAAGTCACAAGCCAATTCTGATGGGCCCATACAGGCTTTACAGCTGCTACACAGACAGGATCCGTTGTGCGTCTAATTTTTCCTTCCTTCTGACAGATCAAAAGAAGGGTCAAATAAATGTCAGCTAGGCGGAAATATTTCCTTGTAATAAACCCTGTTAATGGCTGTATCAAATAGCACTTGCACCCCAATAACAAGAACGGTTTGCTGGAATTACAGAGCTGTATAATGGCAATTCGGATACCCAGTCAGTGCACCAAGGTGTAATAGGATTGTTCCTATTACTCAGGCTGTAACCTCCCCTAGTGAACCCTGTTCTATATAAATGCTGTTGAACGATTCCTCCCTATTCTTTCTCTGAACTTATAAATCGTTTTTTCACCACAATTAAGTAACATAGTATATAAGACCGAAAAAAGACATTTGTCCATCCAGTTCGACCCGTTTCCTGCAAGTAGATCCAGAGGAAGGCAAAAAACCCCTGTGAGGCAGAAGCCAATTTTCCCCACTTAAGGGGGAAAAAATTTCTTCCTGACTCCAATCAGGCAATCAGAATAACTCCCTGGGTCAACACCCCTCTCTACCCTCTCTAGTAGCTATAGCCTGTAATATTATTACACTCCAGACATACATCCAGTCCCCTCTTGAATTCCTTTATTGTACTCGCCATCACCACCTCCTTAGGCAGAGAGTTCCATAGTCTCACTGCTCTTACCGTGAAGAATCCTTTTCTATGTTTGTGTACAAACCTTCTTTCCTCCAGTCTTTCCTATCACTGTCCTTAACGCCTGCAGACGTCTCTCCCTACACGAAGTACGCTGGTAAATGGCAGAATCTAAGATGGCTGCCCCTATTTTTAGGGCTGTGACATCACAAGGCTGGCTAGCTGCTGATTGGCTGCATGCATGGCATTATGGGTGATCCTGCTTTCTCAGAGTTCCTTTCTCCATGTCCTCACACGCGCAGCAGCTATTTTAGGAAAAAATGTGATTCGGTGCAAATCAAATTTTTCCTGAAATTCGGATTGAATTCCACTTCTATTCGCTCATCTCTAGTTTTTACTATGACATAATATTTCTTTTTTAATTTAGTTTATTTTCCCGGAGAACCCCTTTAAGACAGAATTTAAGACAGGTCTAATTTGGAACAGGTGGCCAACTTTGAGTGAGATTTGCCAAAAGGCACACTTTATTCATAAATTTGTTGCAAATATAAAAATGTGACTTTTCTACTCTGCACCTATAAAAAGCATCCAAATTAGACCACAACTCTTCTACACAGACTGGTGCATTATGGAGCTTATTCACAGCACATGGCCAACCTCTTAGCTGAGTTTCTTGCTGCTAAGTAGGGGAGGCCCAAAAACTGTGCCACAACATCAGATTCGAACACTACAGCCATGCCAGTTCTTTTGGGAACTGAACAGGGTTGCACGCGAGGAGGGAGTTGTTTGGGTGAGGGGAAGTTGCAGTCACATAATTTGCTGTGGGGCCCATCACCGCATCCGAAAATGCCCATACTATTAAAATGTAAAAATATTTATCCCATCCTGCAATTGGCGCAATGGAAAAAAATCAAAAAAGGCCGATTCGCCCTTTTTCATTGCTTCACTTACCCCACAAAATGTAAAAAAATGTCTTCAAAAAGTAACACAAACTCCAAAATGGTATCAATAAAAAAAAGTACAGATCATCCTGAAAAAATTTGCCCCCACACAACTCGTTAGACATAACTCTAAAAAAAAGTTATGGGGGTTAGGATATGGTGATGTGAAAAAAAATATTTTTAAGCAAGGTTTTTTTTTAGTATTGAAACACAAAAGATTGTTTTTTTTGTAATCGTACTCTCCCAGAGGATGAAGGGCACATGTTATTTTTGCCATCATAGGGCATGCCCAATGGACAAAACCGTAAAACTGTGGTGGAATTGCGTTTTTTTTTTTTCCAATTCCACCCCATTTGGATTTTTTTTTCCAGCTTCCCACTACATTACATGCAATAGTAAATATTGGCATTAGACAGTACAAGTTGTCCTGCAAAAAACAAGCTCTCATATGGCTATGTAAAAGTAAAAATAAAAAAGTTATGGCTCTGTGAGGACAGGGAAGAAGAAAATGCAAAAACAAAAAATCCTCTGGTATTCAAGTGGTTAATATACAGCTAAGGGCTCATGCACAAGAACGTATTTTCTTTCTGTATCCGTTCCGTTTTTTTGCATACCGTATGCAAAACCATTCAATGGGTCCGCAAAAAAAAAGCGGAAGTTACTCCGTGTGCATTCCGTATATCCGTTTTTCCATTCCGCAAAAAAATAGAACATGTCCTATTATTGTCCACATTACAGACAAGGATAGGACTATTCTATTAGGGGTCAGCTGTTCTGTTCAGCAAAGTACGGAATGCACACGGACATCATCTGTTTTTTTTGCAGATCCGTTTTTTGTGGACCGCAAAATACATACAGTCGTATGCATGAGGCCTAAGGTGTAGCTTTTGGACATAAATGTATTAACATCTGTGATTTCTGCAGCCTAGACATGGATATTGTTATAAATATATTGCCACCTTACAAACTAGAGTTGTGGTCACACAACCGAGAAATCTGTGTTTTAGATCAGCTGTCTAAATTACGCCTGGGTAGAAGCTGGTGTAAGATGCAACTTTTTTGAAAAATTGCAAAACATAAATGAGCCATAATCCCAGACTAATGTGATGTTCGCGTCTAGAAAATAGAACTCATGAGGAATTGGCGGAGGCACACAAAAGTTGTAAATACCGGCAAAAAGTTGCAAAAATGCACTTTGCGACTTTTTTAGATAAAAAACCAGGCGCACCTGGCTTCATAAATCAGCTCCTGCCTAGGTTCTTTAGTTCTCTCCTTTGTTTTACTCTTTCTCCCCTCCTGTAGATCATGCAGAAATTTGTGAGTCTCTGTAGCTTTTTGGGCCTAAGAAGAGGAAGCACATTGACTTTGCATCCTCTCTCTTTGAACTGTAGTCTAGATGTTCCTAAAGTTAGAGGTGGAGCCAGCCACCACGTAGCTTCCTATAAGAGCTGAGCCAGGATTATTAACCCTGGCTGTGACATATTAACATAAAAATGGATAGCATACAGTGGCGTACCTACCATATAGGTAGGCCAGGCAGCTGCTATGGGGCCCGTGAGGAAGAGTGGCCCAGAGTGCAGGAGAGGCCCCGCCCCCTAATTGCTCCTGTCTATCTTTCTAAAGCTAAAGGACCTTTGATGATGTCATCACAGGCCCTGTAAGGGAACTGCACAGTGTAAAGTATAGTACCCAGGTTAGAACAGTTCATCTGTCAGGACCTGTGATGACATCATCTTTAACATCATAGGTCCTGCAGGATCTAGCAAAGGAACTGCACCAAAAATGGTGTAGTTTCTAGGTTTGGAAGGTACATCTGCCAGGACCTGTGATGACATCATCACAGGTCCTTTAACCTCTAACAACCTAGAAGTTCACAAACCAGTTCTGCATTGATCAATACAGACTGGAATGGAGTGGTAAGCGGAGGTCCTTCACCTCTGTCATTTACCCCCCCCCCCCCATGCCCTGTTTTTACTCATTTCTCACTCATGTATAATACTTCAGACAGTTATACAGTATACTATAAATCTATACACTCTGCATCTATTATACCTCGTACCTCACATATCAGTACACTGCTGTATATACTATATATCTGTACACACTGCATCTATTATACCTCGTACCTCACATATCAGTACACTACTGTATATACTATATATCTGTACACACTGCATCTATTATACCTCTTTTATGTGCCAGGTCTGTTTTGTAATCCCAATCCGGCCCTGATGTCATAAATTATAAATATGCAGCATCAAGCATAGTTCATGGAACAAAGGGAGAGGCCTGGAATGGGTAGTGGGAGGGGCTATAAAAGGGGAATGGGGGCCCAATTTAGATTCTTGCTATAGGGCCAAGTGATTTCTATGTACACCCCTGATAGCATAACATTACATAACATGAAATAATGAACCATATGCAGATACTCCCTGCTCCGGGGTACTACAGTTGTACTATTCTACTTGTCAAACGGGTGTGTCCCTACACAGTCTGCCACTGGAAACATCCAGCTTCCAATTTATTCTTAAACTACTATTAAGGAACAATAAAAGAATGGAACAAAATAGAGTCTGAAGAATAGATGTTTCAGAATTTTTATTTCATGTGGAATACAATTATTTACTAACAGACATGTCAGGAATATTGACAGGGCTTCTTTAATTTGTGGCAAGAAATCAAATGCCAAAGAATAGCAATGCAGATTCTGTAAAGCAAGAAATATGATATGCCCTACTTCTCTGCTTAAAGACGCACAGCTTTTGGTGTTTACAGAAAACAAAATGACTGCTGTCTTCTGAGGATAGCATGTTTGAAAGGGTATTAGCTACTTTGTGCCGTCCATTAATGAGTTTAAAATATGCTGTATGTTTGGGGCCACACGCTCTAAGCTGCCTCACTGCAAAAGATAAAACATGTCCTACTCTTTTCCGGCATCTTGCGGATCACTGACCCATTGAAGTCAATGCAGCATGCACACGACTGGAATCGGAGTTGTACAGAACTGCGGTTTGCTGTCTGCAGAACAGACATGGTCGTTACACACAGTGATTATGTGGATACTGTGCACACTGACTTATTGTGTTGCATTAATCTAATAAAGGGGATGATAAAATTCTATAACTACTGATGAGAATGGAGCAACCCTCTGGCTCATTCTCATTTATTGAGTGGATTCTCTTAGTTTATTAGACCTTTCATATAATGTAGTTGAAGGGGTTTTCTAGAAAACCCATTTTATGTACCCTGTTTTAGCAATCTGACATAACTTAGAGGAGTCCTTTGTTCAGAACCTCTTTCTATAACCTGAAGCATCAAGTGGCTACAAAGAGCGTCTCCTACGGAAGACCCAATGTATTCATGAATTACACTGATAACCCATAGAGTACACTGGGCACCAGGGGTGGACTGGGAACTTAAAGTGGCCCTAGAAAAAATACTAAGTGTGTTTGTAGTTGGGTCTAAATTGATGGAAGGCAGGGCCAGCAATACCATATTGTGGCACATTATACCACCCCAACAAAGCCAAATACCACAGTCCATCACAAAATACTGGCAGCAGCACAAAATACATCCCCATAAAATTCCACTGGCCGGCTGTGATGGTGGCCTAGGAGGCCTCCTGGGCATTGGCCCACCGGGAAATTTCCCTGTAAGGTCTATGGCCAATCAGCCCCAGTTGGGCACCATATAATTGTTATGGGGACATTAATCAAATCTGCTACGCTAGTTTTGTGGTGTAAAAAAGTTGCAAGTGGTGCAACATTTAGTGCATATTTTTGAGACATTTGGTTCAGTTCTACAACATTTAGTGAGCCTCGCCACTTTTTGAATTGGAGTGAAAAAGTAGGTCAGGGTTTCAGATTAGAATGCCTTTAAGACCAAGTCTTTAGTCTGTTATTTTTATCAGTGATTGTTAGCCCAAACCAGGAGTGAAGCCTACTTAGACATAAGGTATAAGGGAAATATTTGCACCTGTTCTGTGTTTTTGGACCGCACCTGGTTTTGGCTGACAATAACTGACCAAATAACTGAAGTGAGAACTTGGCCTAAGGGCTCATGCACACGGATGTGTGCCGGCCGTGCCTGTATTGCAGCCAGCAAACAGTGGGTCCGCAATTTATGGGCACTGGCCATGTGTGCACCGTATCACAGATGCGGATCTATTAACTTGAATGAGCCCGCAATCTGGAAGATACGGTGCGGAGGCCTGGAGCAGAAGGGCACAGAAGCACCACAGAGTACTTCTGTGGCATTTCGGTCTGTGCCTATGCACCACTAAATAGAAAATGCTCTATTTTTTTGTGGTTAAGACGGTTCATGGCACCATTCAAGCTGAATGGGTCTGCATCCGTCAGAGTTGGCCAGGCAACCCCCTGGTGTTCTCTTTCAAACATAGGCGTGCAACACATTGCACTTACGCCAAGTATATTATTACTGTGCGCCATTTCATAAACTTGGTGCAACCTCACAAAGCAATGACAGACTTAAAACTGATACCAAAAACACTACAAATGAAATAATAAATTCCCTTATTAATTTTTTAAGTTTTAGTTGGCAGGTTCTACTTCACATTACAGCTGATCATCTGTTTATTTGGGGAGAAATTCTTCTAACAAAGCTGAATTGAAAAAAGTGGAAAACCTCTCTTTCGACTTTCATCTTCTTCTTCTCAAGTTTCACCACTTTTCAACCTCTGCTCTTTCTTTCTATTTACATACAGTATCTAACACCTTATCCACCTGTCTCCAGCAGCAGAGAGAGACTTAAGACCAGCATAGAAAACACTTTGGTCTTAATAAATGCCCACCTGTAATTTTGCTGTTTACTTCTTTGTTTTCTTATAAATTGACCAAACCTTCGCAACTCTAATTTCTGGCAGATCCTACTGGCAAGGTCTTCTTGACCTTGCTCAATGCAGTGTATTATACTTGTTTGCACTTGACTTGTTCTAGCTTTATGCTTTATCTTATTATACGTCTTCCCTAAATAACCTAGTTAAAATGAATACAACATAAAAAATAAGAGAAATTTAACACTGTTCTAATGACAGGTGCCTGGATCATGACTGGTGGATTACAGGTTGGCATTGGAAAATATGTTGGTGAAGCTGTCAGAGACCACGCCACTGCAAGCTCCAATTCTAGGACCAAAGTGGTGGCAATGGGCATTGCACCCTGGGGAATTGTAAATAACCGTACCAGCCTTGTGAACCCTAAGGTGAGATCTTACTGGTTGAGAGCTATGTTCCATTTTCAGGTGACAAACCGATATATCTATTGTAGACCATTCAGTGACACATGGTTGACCTTGATTTACACAGGGATCTTTTCCTGCAAAATACTATATGAAAGATGTGGATGGACCAACATATTCTTTGGACAACAATTATTCAGTCTTCCTTTTAGCAGACGATGGAACCAATGAAAAGATGGGAGGAGAAACCAGCTTTAGATTCAGGCTTGAGGAGCACATATCTCGACAGAAAACTGGAGTTGGCGGTGAGAAGGCTTTATTGAAGGACATGACTGAAAAAAACGTAGTGCAACAGCTGGCAAAATAATTATTTTAACTTGCGCTATATACTATATTGTCTTAAAGGGCATTTTCCCCTAAAACAAAAAAAACTCTTAAAGGTGTTTTCTGGCCAAAACAAAATTATATTTAAAAATGTTTAGTGCTGTTGAAAAAAATATATTCCCCCAGTGCTCCAGTACCAATGCTTTCTTATTCCCCACTGCTCTCAGCTGTCTGGTCCACCGATTATATTTTAACCTGGGTTTGGAAATATCATCGCTAGACCATCGCGTAGAGAGGGGCAAGAAACGATCAGGGGATTCATGAGGGGAGTACTGCTTTTTACATTTTTATTTAACATAATTAGCAATTTTGAATATAATTTTTATTGCGCAGAAAACTCTTATTTGTCTTTCATTTTATCTATTCAGCTCAGTCGAAAATTTAAACATTGTTTAATTATGAAGTCATTAGCAGCTATGCTCTCTGGGAAAGCTGTTGGGCATGGCTTCCGAACAATCTGCTGCTCTGTTGTCCTGTGTAAAGGGACCTTTAGTCTCTCAACTTTTCTGGGACACTAAGGGCTGTATGACACCAACAGATTATCTGACAGATTTTCTGACCAATCATTGGTCACATGGCCTATTACACACATCTTTTGTTATACACACCAACTATTGGTCTGCTTGGACAGATATTGTCAGATAATCTGTTGGTGTAATACAGCCTTAAGAATTGTAGAGGACAAATGAAGGATTTATATTTTAAGGACCAATTCTGTCTAATTTTGTTTTAAAAAATCACAAAGCTACATTTTACTGTATATTAATTTGCAATTATTAAAATGATTTAATTTCTCTTTTAATTCTAATTTGCATGTCTTTCAATGCTTGTTGTTATTTAGGCAAAGGAAGCATTGAAATCCCAGTTCTGTGCATGCTTATTGCTGGAGAGTCTAAAATGTTGGAGGTAAGGATCTAGTAAATGAAATAAAATTAGCTCATATTTATGTTAGAAAAAAAACAATTGAACACAATACTAGTTTTCAGAAAATTTCTGTTGGTTGGACACCTAGGAAAGAAGAGTTGCCTTTCAATAATGTTACCTTAGTTCTTGAACATCTTCTTGCCCACCTGTGCATTCTTTTACTTTTTCTTTTGATTCTCCTTCCACTTGTTTTTTACCTTTTCTTGTTCTCCTTCTTACCTTCATTGTCTTCCTCTTCTCTTTTTTTCTTCTTCTTCCTCTTTATCCTCCTTCATCGTCTACCTTTTCATCTCCTTTTTCCGTTCCTTCCTCCCTTTTTCTTCCTAATAGTCTTTTACCACTACCAATTCTCTTCTTTTTTTTTTTTTTCTTGCTTTCTTCTTCTGCATCTTCGTTTTCCTGTTCATAACCCCCTTCTTCCTTACCTTCTGTTTTATTTATCCTGCTTCTCCTTCTTTTCTTTTTCATACTCCTCTTCTTCTTCTCATCCACCTTATTCTTCTGCTCCCACTCTTCTTTTTTTTCCTCATATTTCTTCTAATCTCTTACCTCTTTCTCCTCCACTGATTCATAACAACTTTTTGGGTCATGTTATAAAAGTTCTATGATTGATTCCAACATTTCTTTTTTAAATTACCTAGAGAGTATACAAAGCCACAATGAGCCCCATCCCATGTCTTCTGTTGGCCGGTTCTGGTGGAGTTGCCGACTGCCTGGCTGAAATCTTAGAAGAGTCACTTACCATGGAATCTACCCGTAGCCTGATAGAAGAAAAGTTAAAGCAACACTTCCCGGAAGAAAACTTGACAAAAATGATAGGAAAGGTTGGTAGAAATCTTTTTTTCTTATGAATCACATGATTGCTAATGTCTGTAATTGACTCAGTGAACATTGTACTTAAACTATGTAATTATGAAGCTTGCATTAAAAGGCTGATACATATGTTCAGATAATGGTATGACTAATTCTTCTTTGAAATTCAGATTGAGAAAATTGTGGAAAATCGAGATCTGGTCACAGTATATTCCGATGCTGATGGGACAGAGGATTTTGAGACTGTGATCTTGAAAGCTCTAGTAAAAGGTACACCAGTAATGTTTGACACTATTACATTATATATATATATATATATATATATATATATATAACAGGTCATTAAATACATTTCTGATTATAACACAGCTTGCAAGAAGCAATCAAGTGATGCCACAGAATACTTGGATGAGCTGAAGTTAGCTGTAGCCTGGAACAGGGAAGACATTGCCAAGACTGAATTATTTCATGGCGAAATTCACTGGAGGGTACAGTGCCAATATGAATATTTTTCATCTGTGTTTATATATATATATATATATATCTGTTGTGCTTGCTATTTCAGTGTTTAAAACAAATCCATTCATTAGACTTGGTGGGCATTACTGAGTTGACAGACCAATGGCAAGATAAATTCATTACAACACTAATGTAAAACTACAGCTTCAAGTTTGCCAGCATGCAGTTTTACAACAGCTGAAGAACTGTAAGTTGGAGACCACTACTTTAAATGGGTTCTCCAGGAATAAAAAATACGAAAATGAAAACACTTAAATATAACTTTATAATAAATATATTCCCAAATACCTTTAATTATTTATAATGGCTCATCTTGTTTAGGGAGCAATCATCAGGGGAAATAAAATGGCTGCCATTAGCCTATTAGTACACACAAAATCTATACTAATCACACAGCAGGGCAAATCACTTAACAACACTGAACTAAAGAGCTGCACCATCCACCATTGTCCTCCAACAGTCTTTTTATGACCTCTTGTGGGACATTTTATGTGGCAAAAATATATTAAAACAAAAAAGTAATAAACCAATTATATAAAAAATAATACAATAAAATATTATTAAAATACAAATAAAAAGGAAAAAGTGCTAAATTTAAAAAAGTGACAGGGGACATATTATGTAGCAGAAATATATTAAAAAAGTTAAAAAAATATATATAAATATAAAAAAAATATATAAAAGAAAAAACACCAACCAAAACCGTCACCATTACCACTCCATTCACGTGAAACTATACATATTATATAACAAAACGGCCTACACAAAATAGAGAACTAATTATAATAATTTATTTTGGTGTCAGTTTGCATATTTAAAGAATATGGAGCTATAGTTTTAATTAAAAAAAATGCTTTTTAAAAACCTTTTGTATAGTTTTCCCCAAATAAAAATTGTTGCAAAAATTATTTAGGTAGTCCAACAAATAACATAGTTACAGCCGTTTGAAGCACTACGCTAATCACCAAAAGTGTTAACCAATAAGCGCCTTCCCCACTAGCAAGGTAAAGTGCTTACTGGTTTCTAGAGATGAGCGAACCGAAGCTGACGAAGTGGAATTCGATCCGAATTTCAAGAAATATTCAGTTCGCACCGAAGCTGAATTACCTCGCTATTTGTGGTAACGAATTACATTTTTTCCTAAAATGGCTGCTGCACATGTGAGGACATTGAGCAAGGAACTCTGGGAAGGCGGGATCACCCATAATGCCATACATGTAGCCAATCAGCCCTGTGATGTCACAGCTCTATAGATTGTAGGGAAAGGATAGGGAGGAATTATTCCACAGCATTTATGTTGAACAGGGTTCAGTAGTGGAGGTTACAGCCTGGGTAATAGGAACAATCCTATTACACCTTGGTGACTGGGAACCCAAATTGCCATTATACAGCTCTTAATTTCAGCAAACCATTCTTATTCGGGTGCAAGTGCTGTTTGATACAGCCATTAACAGGGTCGCAGCAGGGATTACTTTGAGTGGCCTAAGCTCCCAGTGTCAGCTAGTGGTCGTGTCGTGACCAGCGACCCAGCAGTTCTTGAATGGTTGACTCGATCTTCGACTTCGTCGCAAGTGACATCAGACACCCCCAGCCAAGAGTCAGTGGGTTCGTCAGACACAACCCTTAGTTGGCATGGCCCAGGAGCAGGCCCTGTGCCCTCACCTGTCCTCAACCTGCCTCTGTCCTTTTCTGTTCCCTCAGCCAGAGAAGTATTATATGCTGTGGGCTCAGCCCCACTATACAGCGAGGACAAGCTACTAGAGAACAGTCAGCAGCTACTGGCCAGCCAAGATGTGGAGGAGACATCCGCCGCTTCCTCCGCTAGGCGGGCAAGTAGTGATGAGGAGAGTGGCATGGGAGCTGGTTTTGCGAGTGGTGAGGCTCCTGAGACAGACAGTGCAGACAGTACTCAATGATGATGTAGCTGATCGCACTTGGGAGCCCCGTGAATTAGGGGCTCCATCCAGGCGCGTACATACAGGGGTCGCAGCGGTCGCAGTTGCGACCGGGCCCGGCACTCCAGGGGGCCCGGCCGCCTGTGGACCCCTGCAGTAGCGCTGTACCGGGGCCCTCACTGGGGTGCCAGAATGAGCGCTGACACCATACTGCGGCGGGGCAAGGGAGCGCATAGTTCCCTGCCCTGCCGCCGCTCACCGCTATAGGCTTCAGGCCTAATAGGCCTGAGGCCTATGCGGTAGTGAAATCCCGGCACAGGCGTGCGCGATGACGTCATCACGCACGACCGGGGCCGGGACGCAGCAGCACAGAGAAGTGTGAGCGTCTTCGCTGCAAGCAAGCGCAGGTAAGTATTTAGCTTTTAGGTTTTTTTTTATCTCTTTTTTATTAATTTTTATGTGACAACTTTGGGGGACATGTGGGGGAAAATTATTATGGAGATAATGGAGGAATTACTTTGTGGGGGCAAATTACTATACGGGCAGTGGGGGAAACTACAGAGTGAAGGAAACTACAGAGTGGGGAAACTACAGTGTGGGGGGCAATGTGGGGAAACTACTGTGTGAGGGGAAGTGTGGGGGCAAATTACTATAGGGGCAGTGTGGGAGAAACTACAGAGTGAAGGAAACTACAGAGTGGGGGGAACTACTGTGTGAGGGGCAATGTGGGCGAAACTACTGTGTGGGGGCAGTGTGGGAGAAACTACTGTGTGTGGGGCGGTGTGGGGGAAACTACTGTGTGGGGGGCAGTGTGGGGGAAACTACGGTGTAGGGGAAACCACGGTGTGGGGGGCAGTGTTGGGGAAACTACGGTGTGGGGGGACATGTGGGGGCAAATGATTATGGGGGGCAAATTACTATATGGGGATGTTTTTAGCGTACAGGGGGTGAAGGCAGGTTAGGGGTGGGGGGCGGCGATGGGGAGGGGGCCCCATGGATCAGTTTTGCACCGGGGCCCCATGGATTGTGTGTACGCCACTGGCTCCATCATCATCGGGAGAAGAGGGTGGCAGCTTCCCTGAGGCAGCGACTGAGCCAGCAAGTCACTAGCGTGGCCGGCAGTCAGCAGGGTGGCAGCATTGAGAGGTCGGTAGCCACACGTGCCCGGGGTAGACCCCCTGCTTCATAGTGCACGGGTTCACAAAAGCAGCGGTGGTAGCAGTAAGTTAGTGCCTAGTGTTGGGGGTAAAATCACCTACTTGGCAGTGTGGCAGTTTTTTGTTAAGCCGCCGGAGGAGGTGAACATGGCCATATGTAGAATCTGTTGGCAGAAGGTGAAGCTTAGCCAGGGTGCCATCGTTGGCACCACAGCCCTGCGTCAACATATGCAGCGTCACCATAAAGTGGCCTGGGACAACCGTTGCTCTGAGGTAGTGGTCCAGCCTGCCGCAGCAACCGCTGCATCTCCCAGTGGCACGCACCCGGTTTCAGGCCTTTTCATTATCTGCTGGTTCAGATGCTCCTGCTTCTCCTACTCCTCGTCAGTCATTCTGTCAGCAATCGATTACCGAAGTAATTGCCAAGAGACAACAGTATGCGTGCACTCATCCAACAGCGCAGAAGCTAAATGTGCTCCTGTCCAAGTAGCTGGTCCTGCAGTCCCTCCCTTTCCAAGTGGTGGACTCTGCATCTTTCAGAGAACTGATGGCTTGTTCCAAGCCGAGCCTTTACGACTCACTGGGTGGCGTTTCCTGAAGTCTTCCACCCATGTGCAAGACATCCTAAAAATAGCCAGGAAACTTTGCATGCACTTTAGCCACTGGTACACCGCAAAGCACACCCTCCTTGAGCTGCAGCGGCAGAACGGCATCCCCCAACATAGGCTGATATGCAACGTTTCCACCCGTTGGAATTCCACCCTCCATATGTTAGACCAACTATACGAACAGAGAAAGGCCATAAACGATTTCTTGATGGTCCAAGTGGACAGGAGTGATCCCCTGTGTTACTTCGATGTCAGCCAGTGGCAGCTCATGTGTGACACCTGCCGTTTGCTCAGGCCCTTTCAGGAGGCCACGTTATTTGTCAGTTGCTAGGACTACGGGATATCCGATGTCATTTCACTGCTTCATGCCCTGGAACAGATTATGGTAAATCTGGCTGGTCAGGAGACTGAAGACGTGGCGTCTACATCTCACGGCCACATGAGCCCTGTGGGGGCTGAACTGGAGGAGGAGGAGGAGGACATTGGAGCACAAGCAATGTATAGCGAAATGGGTGGTTTTTCTACACAGGTGACAGGAGAGGAGGAGCAGGAACCAGCCAGGAACTACAGGGCGATGAGGCAGAGGACCCAGACACACGGTGGCAGTATGCAGTGGAGATGGAGGCAGGGAGTCCCTCTGAGTCACTTGCACAAATGGCCCGATGCATGCTCGCATGCGTAGTGACAGCCGAATTGTCACCATTCGGCATACTGGTCCAAAATAGGGTCCTTTTTTTACACCCACTGAGAGTGAGGACAAACTGAACTACTATAGAGACATTCTATGTAGTCAGTTGGCTGCTGCCTATCTGCACCATCATCCATCCTCTCGCAGTTCTGACCATGGGGGCCCTCTGCGCTCACATTCCTCTGCCATGGCTGGTGTGGCGGGGGAGGGGGTGGTAGGAACAGTTCCAGCTCCATCAGCAACAACCTGAGTCTAGAGTCGCTGATGTGAAGCTTTCTTGACCCACCTAGTGAAGAAACTACTCACCAGCAGCAGCAGGTAGACCTGGAGCAGGACCTGAACCAGCAGGTGGTGTCATACTTGGACAGCACCCTGTCACCCCACATTGAAGATCTGCTGGACTACTGGGCAGCCAAACTGGACTTGTGGCCTCAACTGGCAGAGTTTGCCTTGGAAAAGCTGTCCTGCCCATCCAGTAGTGTGGCATCACAGCGGGTGTTTAGTGCAGCAGGGGCCAAAGTTACTCCAAAAGGAACTCTCCTGTCCACCCAAAATGTGGAGAGACTGACATTTGTCAAGATGAATCAGGCGTGGATCAGCCAGGATTTCCACCCACCAATGCCTGATGCATCAGATTAGATCATCCATGCTGCCTCACCCAAACCTTAACAAAAGAGACCGGTTTCTTCTGGCTACCTGCCTCAGCTACTATTGTGATGCTGCCACACTCCTGATGCCACACATCTGATACCAAGTGCTCCTTCTTACACCCACCATCGTTAGTGGGTACTGTTATTGCCACGCACCTCCACAGTATGTCACCTTGCCACTCTGTGGCCTACTGAAACTGCTGCCACCTCCACACTGTGTCACCTTGCCACTCTGTGGTCTCCTCATGCTGCTTCCACCTCACAACTATGCCATAGGGCCACCCTGTGGACTTCTCATGCTGTTCCCACCCTCCTCACTTCATGACTGGGACACTATTTAGCCTTTTCAGCCCGGCTGACATCATCATTTATTTGACCCTTCTTCTGATCTGTCAGAAGGAAGGAAAAATGAGACGCACAACGGATCCTGTCTGTGTAGCAGCTGTAAGGCCTGTATGGGCCCATCAGAATTGACTTGTGATTTGATAGCCAAAAGCAGGAGTGGGTACAAAACGCAGAAGACATGCAAATATTCTATTCACGTGTCATCTCTGTTTTGGATCCACTCCTGTTTTTTTGGCATTAGCAATACTGATGGATTACTAACCAAATGCTGACCGAGTGAAGGCGTATGCTCAACAGACAGGATCCATTGTCGTGCCAGCGAATCGATTTAACTTGAAATAGTATAAAAAACAAACTAATTCAAACTTACCTCCTCCATTTGCTCGCGACGGGCTGTCAGTTTCCATTTTGCTTGAAGATCTCGGCCGAAATCCTGTGCAGCGCGAGATTACATCATCACGCTGGCTGGCGTGATGACGTCATACATCACCACACCAGCAGGCGTGATAACTTAATCTCGCACCGCACAGGATTTTGTCCGAGATCTTCAAGCAAGATGGCGGTGGCCGGCCGGTCGCGAGCAAACGGAGGCAGTAAGTTTGATTAAAGTTTTTTTATTGCTTATTTTACACTGAGATACCGCGATCATGTATGAACGCGGCATCTGAGGGGTACAATGACGGGGCCGCGCTATCGCAGCTCTCTGTCATTGCACCCGCTACTTACAAAAAAATGTGCTTCGTGATGAAGTAATTCCTCACTAAGCTAATTTTTGTCAAATTCGGCGAATCAGCCGAATCGAACTTTTAAGAAATTCGCTCATCTCTAGTAATAACCAGTGAGCTCCGTCCTCTGCAGTGAAGGAAAGCACTGATTTATGAATAGGAGGCAGGATGGAAGGAAATGTCGCCACTTTTCTGGTAAAAATTTTTTAAACAAGTTCCTGCTGCATGGCCCCTGAAAAAGAAGATTCATAATTACATGCTCCACACCGCTCTGGTCCTCTGCGCTGCCCCCTCTACCTCCATCTTCCAGGTCCCCGTGCTGTTTACACCTGGCAGTGCATGGCCATGGTCACTTGCACGGCTCCAGTCATTGACTAGCTTCAGAAGTGACATGCTGCTTGTGGCCACATCCCAGCGTAAGTCAGTCATAGGCTACATGCACACGACCGTTGGTGTTTTGCGGTCCGGAACGCGGCCCATTATAGAAATGCCTATTCTTGTCCGCAAAACGGACAAGAATAGGACATGCTCTATTTTTTTGCGGCGGCACGGAACGGAGCAACGGATGCGGACAGCACACGGAGTGCTGTCCGCATCTTTTGCGGCCCCATTGAAGTGAATGGGTCCGCGCCCGAGCCGCAAAATATGCGGCTCGGACGTGGACCACAACAACGGCCGTGTGCATGAGGCCATTGGCTGGAGTGGTGTATGACCATGTCCATGCACTGCCAGGTGTAACCAGCGGGGGCTGTGCGAAGGACTGGAGTGGTGGGGAGCAGGTAAGTATAACTCTTCGGTTTCAGAGGACATGCTGCAGCACGATATTTGAGACAATTACTGGGAACAAGTGTTCATAGGAGCGCTCATATCTTATATCTGGGCAGTATAATCGTGCAGCTGATCAGTCGATAAACAAGGAAGTGCTCATTTGTCGGCTGATTTGCATATTTTATCAGGATGAAAGATGTACAAATATCTGCAGCACATCTCCCTGCGTTAGGCTACTTTCACACTAGCGTTAATATTTTCCAGTACTGAGATCCGTCATAGGGTATCAATACCGGTAAAAAAACGCTTCTGTTTTGTCCCCAATAATTGTCAATGGGAACGAAACGTAACTGAACAGAACGGAGTGCTCCAAAATGCATTTTGTTCTCTTCTCATACCGGAGAGCAAGACCACAGCATGCTGGGATGTCCTGGGATGTGGAGCAAGACGGATGACCCACAATGCAAGTCAATGGGGACGGATCCGTTTTCTCTGACACAATAGAAAATGGATCCGTCCCCCATTGACTTTCAATGGAGTTCATGACGGATCCGTCTTGGTTATGTTAAAGATAATACAACCGGATCCGTTCATAACGGATGCAAACGGTTGTATTATCAGTAACTGAAGCGTTTTTGCTGAACCCTGCTGGATCCAGCAAAACCGCTAGCGTGAAAGTAGCCTAATCTAAATGAACGGCGGAATGACTGTGGGAGCGATCACTTCTCCCCAGTTACTTTGCACTGGCTTGTGTAATAAGCAGATGAGCGACGATCAAGATTTTTTAAATTTGCGGCCCCTTGAAATACAGCGATGTGACAATGCGGCTCCCAGACCAAAAAATGTTGTGCACCCCTGGCCTAGAGTGGTTCTTTAAATTCGATTATTATTCGGTAGGTAATGTGTATTGTCATGACTGTGTTTGCTGTTGGTATAGTAGGGTTCAGTGATGCCCACCATGTTTGTTATAAGCCAGGCAAATCTAAGGAGTTTATAGTTTTGTACTGTTTAATCTTTTTCTACCCCAAAATATTTTACTTAGGCCTCGTTCACATCTCTGTTAGGAGATCCATCAGGCTGTTGCGGCACAGAGCAGTCTGCCGCATTCTCTGCTTCACTGCTGGATTCCTATTGACTGCAATGAAGTCCGGCCGATTTCCAACATAGATGCTGGGTTTTGGCTAGAGAAAAAAATGTTTTTCAGCAGGATCTCGTAAATGGAGATGTGAACAAGGTCTTACCAGACTGATTTGGTAAAATGCATGAACAGGACAACCCTTTTCCCTTGGTGCTATAGCAGGTGCTTGTCATCATAACAATCACAATTTAGCCAATTCATCTGTGAGGATATGTTCAGATGGCTAAAATCTACAGTAGAAAAATTAGTAGCAGAGCAGTAGTTGAAAACAGGTTGTTTTTGGTGGACAATTTTTAATTTGGTGCCATTTTTAATGGAGTATTTTTACAAGTGGTTTAGAAATTTTGAGGTTTTTGGAAGAATTTTAGACAAGGTTTTAGAAGCTTTTTGCCACTGTTTTTCTAATCCAGCCCTTGCATAGGCTAGTTCTGGATTAGGCTACTTTCACACTTGGGTTGTTGTTTTCCGGTATTGAGATTCGGCAGAGGATCTCAATACTGGAAAAAAAAGTTTCCTTTTAGTCTTCATGCATTCTGAATGGAAAGAGATCCGCTCAGGATGCATCAGGTTGTCTTCCATTCTGGCAGCATTCTGTTTTGTGCCCGGTCATAAAAACGGGGAAAATAATCGATCCGGCACTGAAAACAATATAAGTCAATGGTAACGGATCCGTTTTTTGAGGAGCCTAAAAAAACTGAACTGTCACCCATTGACTTTCAATGTATTTAGTGACAGATGCATTTTTTTCCTGTTTTGATTTCACACAACCACATCCTAACGGGACAGATGCATCCTGATGCAAAATCAAAACAGATCCATTTAATTCCGGTATTGAGATCCTGTGCAGGATTTCAATACTGAAATTAAAAACGCCAGTGTGAAAGTAGTCATGCTCACAGCTATGCTTTGTTACAACGTATCAGTGTGGGTAACAACTATCAGCTTGAGTTCTAGGGCACAAAAGACATTTCTTGTGCTATGTTCAACTCACTGAAAATTGCCTTAATTGATACATTGTAACACAACTTTTAGCTGCAGGAATACCTCGGACTGTAAATAATCAATGTTTCCATTTACTGAAAGCAGGAGTTGCAGGAATTCAAACTCAGAATATCAAAACATTTTACAACATTATACAGTAATTCCATTTCTTGTAGATCGTACTGAAGAACCCCTTTAGTCTTTATTTAGTGACTGCCAGGGAAGCCCTTTAAGTACATACAGAGTATCAGATTGTCATCTGACCTCTTGCTCTGGCGTTTGTGCTGCTAGAACCTTTAGCGTGTTTTTTCCTGTTAAGTAACCATAGATCATACGCTTGTCCAATGACAATAGGGCTCAGTACAAGCTGAATGTTTTATTCAGGGTAACTCCCTTTCCTCGCCATTTACTTGCATTCCTTTGTGTGATTTCAGACCAAAGTATTTTTGACTTGCTGTTGAACTGAACGAACTACACAAGGAATTAAATCAATTATCAGAGAGGACACCGGGGGAATCATAGTGTAATTTTCCTCCTGTCCGCTGTCTACTTCTGACCTAGATATTCGGCATTGAGGAGATGCTGAGTATTGTAATGTGCCTTCTGACTCACAGATTACTTCTATGCCTGCTGTAAAGAGCCAGAGGTTTTAGCAGCCTTAAATACACAGGCTCATGCAGACATGGATTTCCTGTTGGAAGAATGCACAATTGGCAATTTCCTGAAGACATGCTTCCTTATGTGCAGTACTTTCTCATGGTCGGTTCAGACTATCACTTCTTATATACATAATTTTTCCCCATGGAGGGCCAATCTACATGGGAAAATATAATAGACCAATAGTACAAGTACTCGTTTCTGATAATTGGCAAGTGTAGCACCTGACACATGGGCAACACACTCATTGTTGGGTAATACAGTTTATATGCTCATACAGATCCAACATATTCTGTAGCACATTACAGAGAATATCTCGATGAAATGAAGAAGATCTCAGCACTCCAATGTCTTCCAAAAAAATTCCTTTATTCCACCTCAAAGACGCAACGTTTCGACTCGCTTGGAGTCTTTATCAAGCATGCTAAAGAATGTGTATGGCCAGCTTAAGCATTATCCTCTGGATAGGTCATCAGTATCTGATCAGTGGGGGTCCAACACCTGGGACCCCCATAATCAGCTGTTTGAGAAGGCTGTGGCACTTCCACACTTGTGGTCTTTTCGCAGCTCAACCTAGGCCAGTGAAGACAGGTTGATTGGTCACATGGCCTGGACCCAGCTCAGCCTCATTCAAGAGCTGAATGTAGTGCCGCAGTCTCATCAAACAGCTGATTGGTGTTCAGATACGGATATCGGAAAACCTCTTTAATCTCCCTAAAAGTTAAGTCAAATGTGTGTATGCACGCTGAGACAAGCCATGAGGGTATGTTTATGATGGAGTCTAGATAGTCTCTCTAGACACAAGTACATTTTAACCAAAGAACAAGTTCTACATTGTCTTTCTTGTGAAGAATAATCATCTTTTAGTACTATAATTCTACTAAATGTGATGTAATCAAATATGGAGTTGTCATCAGTGAACTTATGGCACCAAGGCCTAAGAGCTTCAAGTTGCTCTATGTATTTGGTCATCAGCATAATTCATTAAAATGAGAAGATTATTATTCTATGAATTGACTTTTGACTCTTCTTTATAGGCTTGTGATCTTGAAGACACAATGACGGACGCATTAGTGAACGACAAGCCCAGCTTTGTAAAGCTATTTGTGGACAATGGGATGAACATTGTAGATTACCTCACATATAAACAACTGGAGGAGCTTTACAGCTCTGTACTGGATAATACAGTCCTTTACCATTTACTTCAGCGCAAACATGAAGAGCACAGAGAGTCTAACAAAGGACAGTATCACCAGGACTACTTACCGCTTGACACTGTAGGCAAAGGACATGGCTTCAAGCTCTACGAAGTTGCCAAAGTTCTGCGAGAGCTAATGGGTGATGTCTGTGCCCCATTCTATACACATGTGCTGGGAAATACCAAGAACTCTGTCAACAGGAGAAACCCCTCTGTATGTATTGACTCCACATATGTCACTCATTTGATTATTTTAAATGATAGCAACCTGTTGCCTTGAATATTCCTTGGTAGAACAAAGTGTTGATAAGTAGGTGGCCAGATGGTATGCCAAGTCTATGTGCATCATACTCACTGTGACAAAAGGGAGGAGAGAGTTTGAAACCCACTGATTTCCATGGAGATGTGACAGATCGGAGCAGTCAATGCTTCATTCGATGAATTGAGAGCACCAGAAGTCTATGGAATTAGTCATAGGTCAAATAGAGTTGAATGAATTTGAGATTCTATCTGAAGAGGTTTAGGCAGAGGGCTGGATCTCCTTAAAGAGACCAATCCTGTATGCTGACTTACTGGAAATACTTCATGGTATGGAGAGTCATTGGTGATGCTCTATGGGAGAAAATATGCAAAGAGGTAAATCCCAAGGAAAAGAACCATCTTGTTGAAGTGGCTCTCTAAGTCAAAATATTGACTTTTTAACAAGCCTTGGGATTTGACAAGGGAATATAGCAAAGCCAAATATCCATCTGTAGACAGCTGTTTTGGGGTGCCTACCCTTTGGCTGGTGGGGGTGATGCCTAGAATGTAGCATACAGCACCCTGCATAAGTCACCTTCTAGGCATCGCACCCAGCCAGCCAGAATCCTAGTCCATACTGATGAGGGGCAATCACCCTGGAACAGTTTGGCTATATTACTTATATGCTGTAGGCTATAGACCATAATGATTAATGGGATGTGTAAACTCTGCAACACTGCTTTAAAGAGGTATTCCCATCTAAGACAATTAAGGCTTTCAAACAAAATATGTCATAAATACTCCATATTCCACGCTATTCTCCAGATAGACCACCATCTACCTAGAGAATAGCGATCTGGAGACACCTGTTCACCAGATCCCTCTGCTACATTTACCATATAATTCAGCTGATAGGTGGCAGTGCTTGTGTGGGGCCCTCTCTGTTGAGGTCTATAAGTGTTATAGAAAGCGATGTGCAAGCAGCTCTGTGCACTTCCATATCTCCTGCTGACTTCAATCGATAGGGCTATGCCAAAGTGTGGCCAGCTGTCCAATAAAGTATATGGAGAATGGGGCAGATGAGAAATTAACCTTTTGTTCAGATAGATGAGGGTCCCAAAGATGTGAGGCATTTATGGCGTATCCTTTAGGAAAATTTTGATTCATAACACTTGTGTGGTTCCATTGCTACAAATGTATCTCTGTTTAATTTATAACTTGCAAACTATACAATTATAGGCTGTGTCTACCATGCAACAATTTTTAATGCTTCATTGCATCTAAAATAAAATAAAAAAATAAGCAATTCTGACTTTTCTACCATTGTATGGGTACAGCTCCTATGAAGGGCTGTGTGTCTCCATGGTTACAGACTACATAGTCTGTGTGGTCTGATCCTGCAGTCACTCCTTTCCATCCATATCCTACTACTTGCCAACCTACCAAATGTATGTGAACAACAAAGAGAGCACAGAGGCAGTATGACTGGAGGCTTGGACTTCACAAGGTTCCTTTGTAGTCTGTAACCATGCACACACAGGTTCCATAGATGCTGTGGATACAAAACGGTAGGACATTTTTTATCAAGACTGATTGCAAAGATAGACAAAGCCTTCGAAGTTAATCCAAAGTTGCATTATTATTATATTATCTTCTTAAGTTAAAGACCTCTGTTTTACTAGATATTATTTTAAAAAAAAAATTGTATGTTATTTTTACACAACTTGTTACTGCATCCTTTTCTACAGACAAAAAGTAATCCAAAATCTGTGGATGAAGGATATGACATTAAAAAGTCAACATCCCCCTGGATTGATCTCTTCATTTGGGCAATTCTACAGAATCGTAATGAAATGGCCACTTACTTCTGGGAAATGGTGAGATTTCAAAAAGCATATTTCTAAACCTGCATACCAAACCCTTTTGCCAAGAAAAGAGAGGGTTTACAACAGGAGAGATTGATCGACTGCGTCAAAGGCAGAGGACAGGTCAGGAAGGAGGAGTACAGACTAATGACGTTTAGCTAGTATATCATTGACGACTTTGGTTAGGGCGGTTTCAGTGAAGTGATTGGATCAGAACCCGAACTGTAGTGGATCAAAGAATGAGTGTAATGAGAGATGGGAGGACAGTTTAAGATGGACATGTTGTTCTAGGAGTTTTGATGCAAATGGGAGTAGTGAGATGGGGCGATAGCTGGGTAAAGAAGATGGGTTCAGGGAGAGCTTCTTGAGTATGGATGTGATGGTGGCATGCTTAAAAGAGGACGCGAAAAAAACAGTGGCTAATTGTATCAGAAATAGGTAAGTTGAAGAGCACTTACAGTATACACAGCTCTCCCAAAAACTCCAGAAAGTGAAAGACAGAAATATACAAGTTTGCAAGTTAAAGAGAAAGCAGAAATCATCTTCTCTGTGAGCTAGTATGGTACCCCAAGGTCAAGGCAATGAGGGGCACAGTGTGCATTATGGAAATGAATTAACACAATTAAGAGATAAAAAAAAGATATGAAATGTCATATGAAGAACAGCTGTTGACTGGTTAGGATCTTATCTTACACCCCAAAGTCGTATTTTTCTTTTAAAAGTCATGTGATGTGGGCAAACTCTTTTACTTAGAAAGTTCCCCCAATAATAAGGGTGCCCTGCTTTCCCAGCACAAACAGCAAACATACACTGCAGACACAGTGTGAACGGAGCCTAAGGCCCCTTTCACACGAGCGAGAATTCTGCACGGGTGCAATGCGTTGGTTTTCACGCATCACTTTTGCGTTGCATGAAAATCGCAGCATATTATGCCATTTTCACGCAACGCTGGCCCCATAGAAGTGCATGAAAATCACATCCGCAAACAAGTGCGGATGTGATGTGATTTTCACGACTAGTTGCTAAGAGATGTTGTCTGTAAACATTCAGTTTTTTTATCATGCTCGTGCAAAACGCAGTAAATCGCATTGCACCCGCGCGATAAAAACTGAACAACTGAACGCAATCACAAACAAAACTGAATTACTTTTTTTGCGAAATCTGAACGCATCCGCAATGCATCTGGACATAATCCGGACACGCTCGTCTGCAAGGGGCCTAAGTGCTTTCTGGAGCTGGACTGTCTTAGTTTCTGTAATTTGTACGTTGGATAAATTATAGCTGTCTCCTATTGGTGCACTTTGCAGGGAACAGAAGCCGTGACCTCAGCACTTGCTGCTTCCAAATTGCTGAAGGAGCTCTCTCGCCTGGAATCAGAAGCTGAGGAAGCTTTAGCTATGAAAGAGCTAGCTGCAAAGTTTGAACAACTGGCAATAGGTAATCCAGAGCATGCCATTATCCACATATTTTAAGACGACCTGTCACCTCTTTAGAGATGTCTCTTTTAGCAAATATTTGTATTCAGCGTGAAATAACACTGCAAGAGAATCTTTTCTTATAATGGGTTGTTACTCCGATAGAAGTCAATTGAGCTTGAAGAGGTTGTCACAACATTAAATAATATATGAATAGAGTAGTGTGTCAGGTGGCTTATTCTTAGACGCATTAAATATTATATGCATTGTATAGATAAAAAATGAACAACATGTACCTCTTAACACCTCTGGAGCAGATGACAGTGATTACACATCCACATGCCATGCATTGATTTATTGATCTATATGTTTTGATCAGAATGCATAGCGCCACTCACCACATCTTTAGAGTGGATTCCTACACTAATCTGGTGCAGCACCACCTGGCAACCACTGCCACAACACACTACCTATGGGCAGTGAGACCCAGGAGCCCAACAGCATTCCTTCTATCAGACTAATCCACCTTGACACTGGGCCAAACCAACCCACAGACACAGGACCGCGCCACAGCAACAATGGCTGCCAGGCACCGCGCCATCTAAACAGATTACGAGGGCTCACCTTTCCATATGGCCTTAGAAAACAGACGAAAACCAAGTATATATTAAAGGGGTTGTCCGGTTTCATGATATTAATGACCTCAGGACAGGTCATCAATATGAGTTCAGTGGGGGTCCGACTTCCAGCACCCCACCGATCAGCTGTTTGAAATGGTGGAGCACTTGTGTGTATCTGCATCTTCAGTTTTTCAGTGTTTATCTGCATGCGGACATTTTGTAGTGGTGGGGCGCAGGAATATTACAGATTACTTTCCCATTCAAGTGGATGCGATAAACAACTGTAATTTCACTGCACCACCACTACAATCTAGGTGGCATGCAGGTAAACACTGAAGAGGACAACAGTGATTGCACCAGCACTGCACCTCTTTAAACAGCTGACAAGTGGAGGTGCCGACAGTCAGACCCCCACCGATCTGATACTTATGCCCTATTCTGTGGATAGGTCACCAATATCATGAAACCAGACAACTCCTAAACCTTATGCACTCTCCTGCCAATTAAAAGTACTTGGGCCCAAGGGTGGAGTGCTAATAATATGAAAAAAACATTATCAGGAGACTGCATAAGGGTTATTACCTACTTGGTCTTAGCATGTTTTCTGGGACGACATGGAAAAGTGACCTTTTGAAATCTGTTCACATGGGGCAGTGCTTCTTGACAGCTTTTGTTCCTCTAGTGCTGTGCCTGTGGGTTGCTATGGCCCAATGACAAGAGGGCTTTTAGGCTGCTAGGTGATGTGTTGTTGTGGTTGCCATATTGGCACCAATTTAGTATAGGGAGGTAGTAAGGACCTACTTGAAAGTGACCATCATGACGTGGTAAATGGGCCTGTGCAAGTTGATCAAAATGTGTACAAAGTGCCGCATGTTAATATTTATAAATTATGCTTAGTGGCAATAGATCAATGCATGGGTAACCACATGGGTGCTTAGCTATGAGAATAATGGAGATGTTAGTGCCACCTCTCTTATTTGACAGACAAATTAGATCTTTTTATAGGCTAGTTTCAGTGTATAGAAGGAACATATTTGATTTCATGCATTGCTGGCATTAGAGGTGATTTACATTTTACAAGCGCCTGTTGCTGTTTATTTAATGCTATTTAAGCAGTAGGACAGGATGATCTCATTACTTGGCAGAGAGAAAATATACTACCCCTCACTTCCTCATCTCCTCAGATTAGGTGATAAATGTATGATCACAGGGGGGTCTAACCGCTGGACTGCTGGAACTAGCCAAGTGCTGGACTTGGCAGTCCCATCGACAGAGGATGGACCATTGGTCACACATGCTCAATAATGATACCTTCATACAGGGTACTTGGGGAACCCCATAATCAGTGGGGTCCCCAGTGGTCATACTGTATCACTTATTCTGTTAAAAAGGTGATAAATGTTGTTCGTGGGCCAATCTCCTTTATGGGCACAAACCTGGCACAATTATTATTTATGAACATACCATCATTTGCCCTATTGACTTTGTAGTAAATTTATATTAGTTTGTAGAATGGTGGCCATCAATATACATATGCAATATTGATCAGTTGGTATCCCCTACTTAGCCCCGTATTAAAAATGTTATCCTGTGGCTGGGCTTGAGGGGCAGTGCACGACGCAGGGATTTTAAGTTTTTTTTCAGGAGCTTGATATTGATGACCTATCCTCAGGATTGGTCATCACTATCTGATTGGTGGGGGTCTGACTCCCAGCACCCCTTGCTGATCAGCTGTTTGAAGAGGTTGTGGTGCTCCAGTGAGTACTCCAGTGAGTACTGCGGCTTCTTCCTAGGCCAGTGATGTCACAGTCATCAGTCACATCGTCTAGCCGCAGCTCACTCCCAATCATTTGAATGGCACTGAGCTGCAGACACTATACACTGTATGGTGCTTGGAAAGCTGTGCGGCGGCTGCAGCACTCACCAGACCACTGCAGTCTCTTCCAATAGCTGATCGGTGTATTCCTGGAAAACCCCTTTCAAAGAAACCAAATAGAGAATCCTTGCATCATGCACTGCCCCATTAAGACCCTGCACATGGTATAGCATGGGGTAACAGTTTTGAAAGAACTACTGCTTTAAGATGATCCTTGCGTGACAATATTTTCACTCGCAGTGAGTAAATTATCCTTTGACCATCTGAAATCATAATCACTGCCATTCTGAGATCACTGTCGGATGCTGTATATAATATGACCCGTTATTATCTCACTTACTGTAGTTTCTCACATTATATGATTTTCTTTGCTATAAGTAATATAGTCAGATGTGCTGTGGATGATTTATTTTTATTTCATGTCAGTTCAAAACCACATCACATATTCTAATACTGAAGTTCTTCTCAAGTCCCTGTGCTCCAACCAACACATATAAAGAAAATTATACCTTATTTTCCGCACCCGCCCATATACCATGAAACGGACTGACTCCAAGCAAGGAACATTTTAACCTTTCATGTGCCATTGAGTATGCTCAGTGTTGAACTGAATTTCCCAACCCTCATGTACAGAGGGCAGACTTGGAAACTGTCCACTTGATATATTGTTAATAGCGATGAGCGAATTTCTTGAAATTTCAATCGATTCTGGTCCAAATTCAGCCTGGATAGAAAGTGCTCTACTTGTCCTGAAAAACTGTAGATGACACTCTGGGGTCTCCTAGGATTGTACAAAACACCTTTCAAACTCTTTAAAGCCAAGTCAGCATTAATCTTAAAGTGATAATGACATATATGGCTATGGGTGAACACATTGTTCTTGGTGTTAACAAACTGCCTTTTTTTTTACATTTTAAAAATAATGTGGTCCAAAAACGTTCACTGTTTGGCTGTAAATGCCTGCTGGTGTGTATATGTGATCCTCTGTCTTCTGATCTGAAAAATGGTTCATGTTCATTTTGAGAAATTTGCCCGAATTGAATTGCCAAAATTTCTAATTTGACACAATTTGTTAACGAAATCGATTAGTTTAAAATCAATTTATTAGTGTTCTGGGCTGACAACTGCCGGTTACATGACGGCCTTATAGAAATGTGACTCTTATTGTTTCAGGTGTGTTTAATGAGTGCTATAGAAGTAGTGAGAACCGGGCATTTAAGCTGCTGGTACGGCGCTCGACTGTCTGGGGTGGTGCCACTTGCCTGCAGCTGGCTTATGAAGCAGATGCTCGTAATTTCTTTGCACAGGATGGTGTTCAGGTAAGACAACATATCTCATTCTTTCTGAGCAATCCTATGAGGTCACCTCAGTATAGGGTGCAATGACTGCATAGTTTAGCTTATAAAATCAATATATTTTAATACTGGGCCTTCTGTCCTGAAAGTGAGGCGATCCAGCAGATTCCACAACGCAAATCCGCAGCAAATAATAGCACAATACATGCGAATAGGGTTTTGTAAACCCCTTCCACTGAAGTAGTGGAAAAAGTTCATCAGTAAAGACGACCATGCTGTGGATATTGAAATCTGCAGCATGCTCATTGTTTTGTGTAAATGTCACAGACTTTACCCCTTCCATGTAATCTGCAGTGAACAGATTTGTGGATTCAGCCTTAGGGCTCATGCACATGAATGTATTTTTTGTGGCCCATATATGTAATCACTCATTTCAATGGAGCTGCAAAAAATGGAAATGACTCCATGTGCATCCCATGTCCATATGTCCACATGTCCGTTGTGCAAAAAAATAGAACATGTACATGCATCGCATTACAGACAAGGATAGGACTGGTCTATTCTGTTTCGCAGAATGCACACAGCTGGTATCCGTGTTTTGCGGATCTGCAAATTGCAGACGGCAAAGGCTGTATTACACAGGCAGATATTCTACGAAAGCTCGTAAGCGATGATCTGGCAGTGTAATACTGTGGCCGATTACTGCAATAGTTGAGGTTGAAAGATTTTCAGTATGTGTAATGATGTGACCTTTCTATTCCACAGTCTATGTTAACAGACAACTGGTGGGGACAAATGGCACAAAATACACCAGTATGGGCAATGGTGCTGACCTTCTTCTGCCCTCCTCTCATTTATACTAACCTGATTGAATTCAAGTGAGTAGCTAAATCCATAGTTGTGAGTCTGAACTCTTTGGGTTGGAAATGGAATATTCTGTATCAAATATCAGGAATGAAATATCAATTTTCCCTTGCTGCGAAATACAATAAAGGGGTATTCCCATCTGGAAAAGTTATGGCACATCCACCTTTGGAACTTGCTCTTATCTCAACGCATGCGTCTCTCCATTCACTGCAATAGCATTCCCAAACATAGCCGAACGTTCTGAGTAGGCTTATTTTGTAAGTGCTATCCATGTGAATGGATGTTTGCCCCATGTCTTGGCTCACATTACATCCAGAGGTCTAAATTCTATGGGCCAGCATCCAGACATCAACATAAAAATAAATTATGCCTCTATATATAATCTAGGCCCTGCCATAGGGCAAACAAAACAGTAATGACTCCTTTATTCCCTGGCATGAGGGCTCCTGCCTACAGAGAACCTGCAAGTACAGGTGTACAATTTATGCATACTACACGCAAAATAACAGCAGAGGGGAAGGTATAGGGAGAGGAATATCTAAAGAAATACATGCAATGTTTTGTATAGAAGTGGTCATCATTTTTCTAAATGAATTCTTTATATCTACTGTTTATTTTCTAGAAATTTTGATCATGAAAATGGACTTGAAAGCAGCAATAGAGTTGAGATGGACAGCTTAGATATTGACATAAAGACTACCGTGGCGGAAATAATGGAAGGGTATGTGAAATGATGATTTTTAGTGTCAAGCAGTATTCTTTGTGGCCTTGTATTCATGGATGTTATGTCGTATGTTACAAATTAGGGAGGAAATTATGAAGGAAAAAAGTGAACTTGTGCAGCTGAAGCCAGGCAAGGCATCTGATACAAACGCAGCTCACCCTGAAGCAGAAGTCACTAAGGAGAAGCCACGACCACAATGGATGCGTCGCTGGAAACAGTTCTGGAGTGCACCTGTGACTGCATTCTTTGGCAATGTTGTCATGTACTTTGCCTTCCTCTTCCTGTTCTCTTATGTGCTTCTACTGGACTTTAAACTACCTCCACCTGATGGTCCAGCGACTTCAGAGGTTATTCTGTATTTTTGGGTTTTCACTATGGTTTGTGAAGAAATACGGCAAAGTTTCTTTGTGGGATCCATGCCGGTAACGCAGAAGGTCAAGCAGTACTTACAAGACTCTTGGAACCATGTTGACATCACGGCCTTGCTGCTTTTTATCATTGGAGTCATCTGCAGGTACTGATTTGTCCCAACTGGAGAGGATATAGAATTAAAATAATCCCTTTTATATAAATACTTTGTATTTAGAGACAGATTTGGCATTTTAGGAGACCCATCGAAAAGTTATGTCTGGGGACCCCTGTTGCACTGCTAAGCTCTGTTACACAGCCAATATGGTGACCTCTTATGTGACTCCCCCCACACACACACAAAATATGATGTTCCCTCATGTGCCCCACCCACTCTGTGTAATGCCATCTTATGTTCCCCAACACAGGATAATGCCCATTATGGCCCCCAATACAGAATAATGCTCCCTTATGTGCCCGACACATTACGGTGCATCTAAAGTATCTCCAAAATAAATACTCACCTAGCCAATGTACTCATAATGAACATTGACATTGAATATCTCTCAGTCCGTAGCCACAGTAGGCACAATGACATCACTTCATTGCACCTGCCAGCGCCAAACCGCCATCTGCAGTGTGAATGGCAGAGCAGGGAGCTGCCTCATCATTGAATTCAACTGCTTCTGCATCCTGAGAAAACGGATGCAGTTGAAAGCGGTGCAGCTGCTGGGGGAAACTGGCTGTCAGGTTATAGTAGGGGCTTCCCTGATCTTTGGGGCCCCACGCATTGGCATAATCTACCTGGTGGCCAAATCTGCCTCTGTTTATACTTTGCAGCAAACATATTGCTTGGTATAACCTGTTTGATTATTTAAAACAAATGTATAAGTACAGAGTTTGATATAACTGCCCAATCACATCAGAGTCATACCCTGCGGATTCCACCAATACAGGTGGGATCCGACAACAGTGTGTATGGGGGCCCCTGATTGTGCCTCAATGGCAGGTGTTGGAGGAAATAAGCGTCCTCTATGTTGAAGGTAACATGCTGGAACCTTTGTTCTGCATGGAGATAAGCTGCTGCCCCATTTAATATGATACATTGTTTGTTCTCAAGAGGTCAGTCAATATAGCTGTCAATGGAATGAGTCTTATGGGTATGGACAGCTTTAGGTTATCTGTTTTTAACATTGTATATTTAATAGGGAAATCCAGTCAAAATGATCTTCAATGGGTCATAGATATTTAATGAGGAGAAGATATTGTCATGTGTGTGATCCCACCACACTGCACCATCATACAGTAAATTAGATCTAGCTATAAGTCCCTGTACGGCAGATCATTGATGCATTATTCTTGACCTTTTGCTGCCTGAAATGCAAAGTAAAGTGGAGATGTGAAATTAGGAGTGTTTCCTGGTGGCGAGCATACAGTGATATAACAAGTGTTTTCAGAGATAACACCTCCCCTTACCTTCATATATACTAAAGATATAACATTAAAAAAATCTAATTTATACCACATAGTCAGTGTTGGTGCATGTCCATATACCCCCTCATTGAACAGGGGGGTCCGGCATACTTTTGCCCCATTTAACTACACCCTCTTCCAACATGTCTTATGCATTAAGTTGCTTGTTCTTCAATTGACGCCATCATCAGAGTTACTAACAGCAGCACAGCATAGACCAGTGATCTCTGACCAGCTGCCCGTACCCCCTGCATGTAGCTCCACAGCTGATAACACCTTTGTGCACTAGGGGCCACAGGAAATTACAGCATTAGGCTACACTCACACGAATGTGATGTTTTGCGGATCTGCAAAACACGGACACCGGCCCATGTGCATTCCGCAATTTGGCTGTCATAGAAAATGCCTATTCTTGTCCACAATTGCAGACAAGAATAGGACATGTTCTATTTTTTTGCGGGGCCGCGGCACGGAGCAACGGATGCGGACAGCACACGGTGTGCTGTCCACATCTTTTGCGGCCCCATAGAAATGAATGGATGTGGACTCATTCATACGATCGTGTGAAAGTAGCCTTAAAGAGGAGCTTTCAGCAAAAAAATATTGTTGGGATTCTTATAATATCTTACTGGGCTGCTGCCGCTGATGTCCGCACACAGTTTTTTTTTTTTTCAAACAACCCCCTGTTCGCCCGCTGCGCTCTCGTTATCTTCTGCGCCTCTTATGCTAATGAGGCGACTTGGTTATAGTAGGAGGTTTCTTTTAGTTCTGGTGTCTCTTCACCCTGGCAGCGTGCGCATCCAATCGCAGCTCTCCACTCTTAGCCAGGGAGAAGGATCGGGCGAACAGGGGGTCGTTTAAAAAAAAAAAACTGTGTGCGGACATCAGCGGCAGCAGCCCAGTAAGATGTTATAAGTATCCCAACAATATTTTCTTGCTGAAAGGTCCTCTTTAACCTTTATATATTACATCCCAACATAACAAAATACCCAGACCAAAAAACTCAATAGAAACATATACCACACAGAATGCAAACGCTAATTTATCAATCCTTCACTCCAAAATTCTCTCTTCAAAAAGTCATAAAATAGGGCTTTTGCAACCTTTTGTACTTGCACAAAAATTTGCAATTTTTTGCATTTTTACACCACTCACTTGTGCAATGTGGGTGGGAAAGTGGGCGTGGTTAGCTATTTTAATGAGTTTCACTCTAGATTTATCATTAAGACTTTTTTTTTAAACAGTAGCAAAAAAAATCTAATCTCACTCCAGTAAGAGGCTGGAGTAGGAAAATTGGAGGGGGTTTCTAGACAAAAGAATTAGACAAAGTTATCAAACAACATGAGACTTTTGATAAGTGTGGCATAAAATACTCCAAAGCAGACTCAAGCAAAGCTGATTTCCAATATTACCCTCATGATAAATTCCCCCCATATTATATTTTTGTACAGAATGATGGACACCTCTTATGAGTCAGGACGGACCATCATGTGTTTTGACTTCATGGTTTTTACCCTTCGACTTATTCACATTTTTGCAGTCAACAAACAGCTGGGACCAAAAATCATAATTGTCAGAAAGATGGTAAGTGTACATTAAAATCTGTATGACATGTAAGTGTACATCTTTTTTCCATCTCTGTTTCATATCCTCTTTCCTCTGTTGTCCACATCTGGTTTTAGGGACAATAAAGGGGTTCTCCAGGAATTAAGAAAATGAAAATACTTAAATATTACTTTATTCTAAATATATTCCCAAATACCTTTCATTAGTTAGAATGTTTTTTTTTTTTGTCTAGGGAGCAATCATAAGGAGAAATAAAATGGCCGCTGTCCTATCAGTACACAGAAAACCTGTCCTAATCACACAGCAGGACATGTTACTTCACAACACTGAGCAAAAGAGCTGCCTCATCCTCCTCTCTGCTTGTTAGAGATTATGATCCTGAATACTAATAAGATTTTCAGCTGAATCTCTGTGGGAATGGAGTTCATGAGGAGACATGACGTACAGAGAGGAGGTGGGGGTGTGAGCAGTAGCACTTGTATGAAGTCTCCATTACCACAGTCTGTCCTGTCCGTCCTCTCTGTACTTCATGTCTCCTAATGAACTCCATTCCTACAGAGATTCAACTGAAGTTCTTATCAGCTGTATTCAGGATCATAATCCCTGACAAGCCATTATAACTAATGAAAGGTATTTGGGAATATATTTATAATAAAGCAATATTTAAGTATTTTCATTTTTTTTTATTCCCGGAGAACCGCTTTAAGCCGAAGAAGGGGTATTCAATATATAACACTTAAAGAGGACTTGTCACCTCTCCTGACATGTTTTAGTAAGGCTAGTTTCACATTTGCGGCAGGAGTTCTCTGGATCCGGCATTGCCAGATGGTCCCAGAATGCCCACCGGCCCCATTGAATATATAATAGGATCCAGTGGAGATCTGGCCGCTGCCCAGCCATATCCTGGGATTTGGCTGAACATATACTGCAGCACTGGAGTTACGGAAACAGCCGACCAGCAGCCCATTTCTGTAAGCCTGACTACCTGTGTTCTGCACTTAGTCCCGGAAACGATGAGATGTGACAACCCCTTTAAAGCTGTGGCTGCCAAACTGACATTTTGTTACGTTGTGTATGTATGATTATTTTTTTGCAGAATTGTATTTTCCTTACAAAGAACATGAATATAACTTCATCTTTACCATTCTTCACAGATGAAAGACGTCTTCTTCTTTCTGTTTTTTCTTGGCGTCTGGCTGATTGCATATGGCGTTGCCACGGAAGGTCTCCTACATCCCAACGATACACGGCTGGGGTGGATATTCCGACGTGTGTTCTACAGACCTTACCTGCAAATCTTTGGTCAGATTGAGCTAGATAAGATGGATGGTAAGAGAGAAATGTGTGACTCCTATAGCTATGCCATTGAGGAGCACCACCACTACTGGTGTCAGCCTACAAGGGTCAGCCTTTTTCTTGTTCAGAAACAATGGTTTCTATTAGGGATGAGAGAATTTCATATTTTGAAATTCGTTTTCGCTTCCTGTTGTGGTATTTACTGAATTGCGTTAGTGATTCCGTTACCACGGACCATAACGCAATTCCATGACTGAATGGATAACTGAATTCCTTTAGAGGCATTCCATTATTCGTTCCATCATAATAGAGGACTCCAGCATAATGGAAACCCGACAGATCCGTTATGCAGCCCATAGACTTCTATTATGATGGAATGAATAACAGAATGCCTCTAAGGCCTCTTTCACACGGGCGTCATGTTTGACGCCCGGATAAGAGGCGGGTGCGTTGCGGGAATATGCGCGATTTTCCCGCCCGGGTGCAAACGTTTGTACCGCGTTTTGCACGCGCATGAGAAAAATTGCCATGTTTGGTACCCAACCCGAAGCCGGACTTCATCACTGAAGTCCGGTTTCGGGTCTTCTGGAGAATTGATTATTTTCCCTTATAACATGGCTATATGGGGAAATAATAGCATTCTTAATAAAGAATGCATCGTAAAATGAATAGGAAGGGGTTAAAAATAATAAAAATTAACTTACCTTAGCCACTTGATCGCGTAGTTGCGATCTCTCCTCTCTTTCCCTGCATCAGCTAAGATCTAAAGGACCTGTGATGGTAAGATGGACCATGTGATTGGACCATGTGATGTGACGTCATCACAGGTCCTTTAGATCTTAGCTGATGCTGGGAAAGAGGACAGATCGCAACTACGCGATCAAGTGGCTAAGGTAAGTTAACTTTTATTATTTTTAACCCCTTCCACTTCATTTTACTATGCATTCTTTATTAAGAATGCTATTATTTCCCCTTATAACCATGTTATAAGGGAAAATAATAGAGATCGTGTCCCGTTGCTAAGCAACCATGCGGGAAATCGCAACGCATCCGCACTTGCTTGCGGATGCTTGCGATTTTCCCGCAGCCCCATTCACTTCTATGGGGCCTTCGTTGCGTGAAAAACGCACAATATAGAGCATGCTGCGATTTTCACGCAACGCAGAAGTGATGCGTGAAAATCACCACTCGTGTGCACAGCCCCATAGAAATGAATGGGTCCGGATTCAGTGCGGGTGCAATGCGTCCTCCTCACGCATTGCACCCGCGCGGAAAACTCGCCCGTGTGAAAGGGGCCTAAAGGTGTTATGGTCCGTGGTAACAGAATCCATAACGCAATTCAGTAAATACCACAACACGAAGTGAAAACGAATTCAAAATATTAAATTTGCTCATCCCTAGTTTCTATGTGACATTTGGTTGAGAGAACTAAATGTTGGAAACAAGCAGATGACTTCGACATATTTTGGCCAATAAATAAGCATTCTTACGTGGTTTTATTGACCTGACATGAAAAGAACAGAGCTCTGAAACTTGCATCAGCTCATTGTGATATTACAGAAGCTCTGGTTGCACCTTCATGTTTATGCTCTTAAATACTGATTCCAGATACAAGCTCATAACTTGCAGTTGACCTACGGTGGCGTTGACTTTGTCTTTTCACAGCTGTTATAAGAAAGTCTTGTGCAAAAAAGAATTTCCTGGCACTTTTTGTTCCAGGGTGTTGAATAAACAGCTGCCCCTTTAACCCTAGAGTGTTCTCAATCCTCAGCTCATTTACGTTTCAGCATTTCAGGTGTTGCAGAGTCAGACATTAGGAGACCAGGACTGCATCATCAAAGTCTTGTTTCTCCACCAGAAAGGCTATATGATCCTATAGTTTTACTGCACAACCTATTCCAACTGCCAGGCTTAGGAAATCAATTTGGAAACGCTGTAGTTATCCCTATATAGCAGGCATTCTCAAACTGCGGCCCTCCAGCTGTTGTAAAACTACAACTCCCACAATGCCCTGCTGTTGGCTGATACCTGTAGGCTGTTCGGGCATGCTGGGAGTTGTAGTTTTGCAACAGCTGGAGGGACGCAGTTTGAGGATGCCTGCTATATAGTCTAATGCCAAGGTTCCCTTAAAAGGGAAACCAATCTTACAGTCTCTACTGATAACATTAAGGTGCTTGCACTCTGTAGTGTAGAATCCCCTCTGGTACTAGTCTAAAATGTCTGTCATGGACTGGATGCCAGAGGCGTAACCTGAAGTGGCTGGGACCCAAAACAAAATCAGTAACAAGGCACCCACCAGCTATGTGTCAGTTATAGTGCTAGTGTCTTCTGGCAGAGAGGCCAGGATTGCCAACCGTCTAGAAAGTTATGGACAGTCTGTAAAAATAGGTGACTTTTTTCCTGTGTCTGTAAAAAAAAACAAAAAATATGTGTCCGTGATTTTTTTTTAGTACATTATTTTGGTGGTAATTATCATTATTTTTCAGCTCACAGTAAATGCTAGTAATATAGCTCATCAATATATGACGTGTTACTTATGATCTTTATCATTCATTATGGTTTTCCAATTTGTCCGTAAAAAATGTATATACCGGTGTGTGTGTGTGTGTGTGTGTGTGTATATATATATATATATATATATATATATATATAGTGACCACTGCACTGCCAGTGTATATATGTATAGTAACCCCTGCACTGCTGGTCTATACATCCGGCACTGCCGGTCTATGTACAGTAACCCCTGCACTGCCAATATATATATATATATATATATATATCCATATATAGTAACCCCTCCTCTGTCAGTCTATGTAGTCTTGGTATTTTTTCCAGTTTAACCAATTTTTTTAAATCTAATTTTTTTGAAATCGCATTCCAAGAGCTAGAACTTTTTGACTTGTAAGAGGTCTTATTTTTTCACAGGATGAGTTATAGTTTTAAATGCACCATTTTGGGTACATGTAATGATTGATTAAAGTCAGCTGTTTAGCTAAAACCCCCTCTGTTTACGTCAGTAAAGAGGCATATTAGTGGTCACTAAGGGGTTAATTACCAAACATAACAAAATCGAGAATCAAATCGAAAATCGCACATAGGGTTGAAAAAAATATAGATTTTTTTTGGGCCAAAATCCCCCAGCCCTAGTTTATGGGAATTCACACAGCTCCATAGCCTCGTTGTCTTGAGAACTGGTGGGGGTTGCAGGTCATGGGCGCTACTGAAGCCATCTTCTGACATGTCTCTGGGATGTGTCATATTATAAACTTTACAACATAAATTGCAAGTACTATAGTCCTGAAGATGTTAACATCCACATTAAATAATTTTGTCTCCTTTGCTCCTTAGCTGGAAAGCTGGCTAATGAAACGTGTTCAGATGATCCTGAAGTCATCATGAGCGGACTGTCTCCCCCATGTGTCAATACATTTGCCAACTGGCTGGTTATTTTCCTACTTGTTGTCTTCTTGCTGGTGGCAAATATCCTCCTGCTGAATCTGCTGATCGCCATGTTCAGGTAACTTATGACAAAAAACGAAATAAAGTGCTATGTCTGCATCCACGCTTCTAGAGAGCGTAGAGAGTAGACAGCTACTGTGGGATAAGAATAGGATAGGTTAGAGACAATTGCTCTTCCTCTCAACTGCAATACCTTTGTCTCTATGGGCACACACAATAGATATATATGTAGGTATGTACGTATAGCTGCATTGCTGAATTTCTGTGTATGATATTCTGGTGAACTCTTTGCTCTGCTTCTTATCTCATTAGCTACACATTCTCCAAAGTGCAAGGTAACAGTGATATATATTGGAAATTCCAGCGATACAACCTGATAGTTGAATATCACAATCGTCCAGCACTTGCCCCACCATTCATCATTATCAGCCACGTTCACACGTTTATCAAACGCAAGATTCGTAAGGTCGAGTCTCAGAAGATAAGACATTTCAGTAAGTATTCCTATAAAATACAATGGAGACATCTTTTCTTCAAATTAAATTATTACTCAAAAGTGTCACATTGAGCATAAAAATATTTTGCTACACAATTGTCATATTTATATGAAACTTGGACTGCTTGTCAAAGAGGTCCTTCGGGCTCAACAGAAGTACAACTTAGATGTTAATGGGCTCTATTATGTCATAACTTGGGCCCATGGTTGGAGCTTCTGGTGGGGGTTGTCCGACTCTACTTGTAAATATCTGACAATGATACTTTTCGTTTCTAGTGTTGAAGTTGAAGGAGCCTCTAGACAGCAGGATGCTCACATGGGAAGCTGTACAAAAGGAGAATTACTTGGTGAATATAGCCAAGCACCAGAGAGACAGTGATTCAGAACGTCTGAGACGCACATCCCAAAAGTAAGTTATCAGTATGCTCATATAATTTAAAGGCTAGAATTAAATTTAAAGGAACAGTCCAGTAAAAAAATGATACACTGCACAAACTGTATGCCAGTCTTTACCACAATTCAGCATGCAGCGGATTTATCAGTTGGGTACACCTAGGTCTGCTGTTGTTTTAAACAGGTTATGCCATCTGGACATACATTGCATTTCCACAAGATATGCCATAAATGTCCATTAGGTGCACCTTTGGGACCACTCCTATCTCAAGTGCAGAACCCTATCTCATGTTGTCGTGAATAGAAAGATTGCCACTCATGCGCAGCTCTCTCCATTCACTTCTATAGGAATTACAAAATTGCTGTGGGCACGTTCTTGGCTATTATAAGAACTTCCATAGAAGTGAATGGTGAGATGGGCCCTGTTCTTGAGGTCTGCCTGCTTTTGCTAACACACTAGTTTCAGAGACAGTAGTCAAAGGACCTTATAAATATGGTGTTTGGTGTTTTTTCAATGTAAGCCTGCCCTACTCTGTTGGGTGCCTATTAGTCACACATTTTTAATTCCTGTAGGGTTGATATAGCATTGAAACAGCTAAATGAGATCAAGGAACATGACCGAAGATTGAAAACACTGGAAATGGAGGTACCTCTGGTTATATATTTGGGGGCTTAATAGAAATACCAGTAAATACACATAAGAATATATGACCAGGTGCGACAGCAGAGGCCCCAGGCTCTGTTCACCTGCCTCTGTCCCAGGGGCATGGATTTGCCTTCCACTTGACTAGAGTAGCTCTGTCTCTCCATGTAGGCTGCGGCCTGCTTGTCGGCTTGACCACTCTCTGTCTGACTGTAGGCCACGTCCGCGTCTCTGGCTCTTAAAGGGTCAGCTTGTGCATCCTAGTCTTCCCCAACCAATGCTTGGCAATCTTGGAGTTCTTAACTCGCCTTCCCTTGTGGGAAATGGCCTGAGAAATCGCTTCCTAGTTGATGTATTACATTAGTCTGCCTGTTTAATGACTTCTGCTAATTTCCTGGATATTGACCCTCCCCTGCATGATATGACCTGTCTGATCTCCGTATTGACCTTTTGCCGCTTACTATGACCTCAGGCTGTTTAAACGATTTCATGTACTCTTCCTGTACCGACCTTGTCCTGTCACTGACTTTGGCTGCTTAATCCCTTGTTGCCCTGCTCTTGTAGCTCTTGACCCCCATCTGTTAGCCAGAGGTAGTGGCCTGGTGGTTCACCTGCAGAGAAGTCCAGATCCCTGTATAGGGGTTAAAGGTAAAAACCAGGGGACTGCCAGGATAACTTCCTTAGGTGTAGCTCAAAGTAAGATTGGTGTTATGCAGTGGATGTGAAACCACTGTCTCAAGAAAACCAAAGTGGTTAAGACACAATACATATTAGCCACGTTTCATATTGTTTGCCTTCTTCAGCCAAGTTAATTGTAAGAAGTCTGGTCTATTATCTTGAATGGACACAGAGCAATCCCCCCTCTTTTTCAGTGGGTTGTCTAAATCTGAAATCCACAGTAAGCATAGGCCCTAAGAGGTTGTTATATGTGATGCACCATGTAACTTTGGGGTGGGGGCTTTAACAGCTACATCCACGGATTGTCCTTAAAGTAGGTTCCCTTTAATAAAACTTCATGTTAGCCTCCAGCCTTTTTCCTTGTGTGAATCATAGTATCTGGAAGGTGACCTGAAGCTGAGGGTAGATTGAAGCTTGGCACAGATCAGTAAATGTTAATGTATGCCGGGCCTCTCCAATTACTCCACACAAAAGTGCTGTAACTTTCCAGCCAGACTCCAGAGTTCATTCAAGGAAACCATTGAGATGATAAGGAGAAATTAAGTCATCAGCAGTTTATTTTACATTAATTCTATCAGTGCAAATTTCCATTGGGTCCATTAGAGAAGCGATACGTTATAAATCTGTCTCTAATATGAATAAGAGGGTTCACGAGAAAGAATTATATATTTCAGGTGGAATACTGTAGTAAGGCACTTTCCTGGATAGTGGAGGCCCTGCAAGATAGTGGTACAGTGAAATCTGACAAACCACCTCCTGTGCATAAGTAAGGTAAGTGGCAAACAAGGGCATGGAGCCCAATCATTATTAATCTCTAGAAGCAGGGTGGAGAAGAGGGAAGCAAACATCAGGCCTTTACGGGACCATGATGGGGCACTAGTTTGATCTTTGTCTGTCATTGTCATTTCCTTCAGTGTATGTAATTTTTAGATATATTTAAAGGGATTGTCCGGGTTCAGAGGTGATGTCATCACCGGCACTAATGGGGGGGCTTTACCACTGCCCAAACTATTTTACAGGCTAGGGCAGCGCTAAAGCCCACCCATTAGTGCTCCAATGCTCATCTCAGAGGGGCTACCTGGGTGATGAAGGGGATGTGTCCGGGTATTCAGAAAAATATTGCAGATCCTGGTTGTTGTAAGACAGCAAATTATCATATATTCTATAGAAATAAGCCTTTCACACACACAGATATAATTACTTATTTGTCTTGTGTGTGTATATCATACTTGTTCCTTAGAGCAATAGACACCACCTGTAGCTCTTGTCTGTTATTTTCAGGCATGGGAGAAAGAATGTACCATAATATACATAATGATAATACATTATACTGCAGAATTGTTTCTATAGTTCAGTGAAAAGCTTAACTTTACTGTACATTTACTGTGCATTTTACAGCATTCATCATACTAGTATTTGATCCTGGCCCTTCTAGTAATCACTGATTTGAGGGGATATGCCCCACATGGTTATACAAATGAATTGTGTTCTATTGCATGTAATATAATGTATGTTAACAAGAGCTGGCCAGATTTAGGAAGTAGGTCCTATATACAATTGTAATTTTTATTTGGGGAGAGCTTAGTAATACTTGTGACTATATTAAACGTTGCAATATATCTTATTAAAGGGTTTCTGTCATCTGAAAAATGGGTATTAAGCTGGCTAACATTAGCGATGTGCTAATGTCAGCTGAACATAACTATATTAGTACCATCTCATTGCCTGCCGCCGTTATTGAGAAAAATGAACTTTTATAATATGTTAATTAGTCTCTAGGAGCAGAGGGGGCATTGCTCCTGCTCCTAGAGGCTCCGTTCTCCCACCTCTGGCAACGCCCTGCTTCACTAGATTGACAGGGCCAGGCAGCATTGGTGTCCTACCTACAGCCCTGTCTGCAGTGTAAATCTCGCGCCGGCGCCGTTCCGTTTAGTATACGGCGTAGGCTCAGTGAGTGAAGGGCGCTCGCTGGCTGCCAACTTCCTCACTGCACCTGTGCCAAATGCTAAATGCTGCGAGATCTCCCCAGCGCACAGGGCCGGCAGGAGGAGGTGAACGCTGCCTGAACCTGTCAAGCTAGTGAAGCAAGGCATGGCCAGAGGTGGTAGAACGGAGCCTCTAGGAGCAGGGGCAACGCCCCCCTGCTCCTAGAGGCTAATTAGCATATTATAAAAGTTCATTTTTCTCAATAACGGTGGCAGGCAGTGAGATGGCACTAATATAGTTGTTCATCGCTAATATTAGCCAGCTTAATACCATTTTTTTTAAGGTGACAGAAATCCTTTAAATGCTCTTAGTAATCATTATTTGTATTCTTTAGATGCATACAAAATAAGGAATGAAGCTGTTTTCTACCGTTTTACCTTGTTTCCAGAGCACCTGTGCAGACTATGTATCTTCATGGTGACAGACAACAAACTCAGTGTAGTCTAAGGGTGTTTTCACACTTGCGTTCTGAGGATCCGGCAGGCACTTCCGGCCTGCCGGATCCGTCAGAACGCCAGTCGTCTGAAAGCATTTGAAGACTGATCAGGATCCGGATCAGTCTTCAAAATGCTTTCAGGTTACCATGGCAGCGAGGACGCTACTGAAGTCCTGGCTGCCATGGTACTCCGCAGCAGTGTACTTACCTGCTCTGCGGCATTAATTCTGGATCTGGCGTTATGGCAAGTCTTCCGGTTTTTGGACGGAGAGAAATCCGCATGATGGTGCGGTTTTGTCAACGTCCAAAAAACGTTACAATACTGAACGGAAGACATCCTGATGCATCCTGAACGGATTTCTCTCCATTCAGAATGCATGGGGATAATCCTGATCAGTTTCTTTCCAGCGTAGAGACCCGACGACGGATCTCTACGCCGGAAAGTAAAAATGCAAGTATGAAAGCACCCTAAGGTGCAAACAAATTCTGCCTCAAGTGAAGGAAACCTAATTCAGTAGTGTTAAGGAGCATTCAGCTGCAGTCTTTCTCCAAGTGTGCCATAAAAAAGTCCAGTCTAATGGAGACATTTATAAAGAAATTAATTTCTAAAATTGATTTTCTTGATATTGCAGGTGGAAGAGCGCTTTATTCTATGGAAGACTCCATATTGTTTACTGACCGTACAATGGACAACACCACTATCTGCTTTGGGTCCTACACTTTACAATGAGTTCTGCTCAGCCACAAACAAATGAACTTTCTAAAACTCCTGTTATTTATCTGTGATCATCGTGACCATACTCTTTGACCTCACTTCCCTCATTCCAGGTTCACAAGCTATGTACACCTAACACGCCGAGTTAACACTTTGAGTACAAAGTGTAAATATGATGAAGAAATCTGTAATGAGTGTAGTCTGATTTGATTTTAATAACTTCATCCATTGCTTTTATAAGCGGGATAAAATGTATTTAAAAAATATCTGATTAATATCATAGGCACAGATTAACGGTTGTCTGGGCCCCTGAGTAAAAATGATCATGGGCCCTTTAACAACCACCATAGTTCTAATGAACTTGAGCCGGTTAACATAACGCCTTTGAGCATCATTTACGCTATGGGTTTCTTGTTCCCTTATGCTCAAATGGTCCCCTGCCATCATCTGAGATTGCAAATGCAATGGTAAAACTGCTGCCAAGCTGCGTTCCCCCCCATATCCGCTGTCATATTTTCATTTCAAGTCATTTAGGACAGACCGGTTGCTACAGAAACACTGTCTAAATGAAGTAATCTGCAAGAGCCTCCCTGGCAACCAAGTCTGTCTCAAATGGCCTAGTCCTTGAGCTAAAGGCAGAACTGACACTAAATTGAGATCAGAGAAGTGCCAAGGAACCAAGACAGTGCAAAACTCTAAATTAGCTTTATTTCTTAATGCATTAGTAATCAGATTTTTGTGAAAATACGTATTAGTCCCGTTTCTCATACAGTTAAACATCTAAATCACAACAGAACCCCCCAACAATGAGATTGAGACACTAAATTGAGAGCAGAGAAGTGCTGAGGAAGCCTGACATTGTAACATCTATATCACACCATGGTTTAAGTGAAATGAACTTAGATTACTAACAGGAATCCTCCCAACCAAATTTTTGGCAATATTCCGAAGGGTCCCATGGTAATCTTTGAATCAGTAAAACCATATAGATATTTGGGTGTTGTGGTCATAATACGTTAAAATGGCTGTAACATAATAGCATAAAACCAATCTTGGTTGGATGTAAGCCAAGACATGAGATATGAGTTACATACTTACCAACATTTTGATAGATTTGGGGCATCTCAGCCCTGCCCCAGAACAGCCAAACCTACCTGGATATGCCCAGGTTTGCATTAGACTCGAGAAAGGCCAAATTTGCTTGGACTGCCTCTGAAAATCGAGGACGGCATCTGCAAATTTGGAACAGTTGGCAACTATAGTATGTGCTCATAAGTGTAATTTCTTTTGTATGACTGGTTTCAGTGGTACTAAGTACTACTACTTTATATTTATGATGGTATAGAATTGTTCTTTTGTTTTTTAAATTCCGTTTTCTAAAGGTGTGACTTTTCCACAGGTCTCAAACATTCTTTGAAATGGTTCGGGATATTTTCTTTCTCATTAAAAATGAATGTATTTTTATTTTTTTTCCTTTTTAAAAAAAATGCAGTTGTTCTTTTTAGAATGTTATTATGTGTTTACAGAACAATTAAAGTCATTACATTGCCTCAAATGATTAAAATTATAGTAAAAATGGAATCTTTACAGTGTCAGGCTGTTGTATTATGGATCCACTAAGAGCTTAGGTGCAACGACAGCAATGGTGACGCCCACCTTGCACCAAAGGCATAATTTGCATATTTGCATAACAAGAGAAAAATAGAGTCAATCAGGTGAACCCCAGGCAGGGGCGGACTGGGTACCTAAGGTGGTCCTGGAAAAAAATACTAAAAGTGGCCCCGTTTTGTAGTTGGCTCCAAACTGATGGAAGGCAGGGCCAGTAATACCATATTGTGGCACATTATACCCCAACAGAGTCAAATACCACAAAGTCCATCACAAAATACTGCCAGCAGCACAAAATACATCCCTAAAAACCGTCCGAGAGGAGGGCTCAGGTGGCCCCCTGGGCATCGGCCCACCGGGAAATATCCCTGTAAGGTTTATGCCAATCCGCCCCTGACCCCAGGTATGTGTCTATGCAAACAATTTGATAGAAAGTCACTGGTGACAGATTACCCTTCAAGTGTTGCAAATCATAATTTTGAAGAATGTATTAGGGTCAGTGTCCCACTAAACGTGCTTGTCTATACTGATAACATACATTGCCAACCCCCTAATCAGCATGTAGGCCTTTACAGCAATATATGAATTTCCTCTTTTCTTCTTCTGACAGCCGAGCACCGATGACTTGGGACAAAGTGTACATTCTTCTATCAAATTTGAATTTGGCCCAAGGAGCTATGTAGGAAAATTTGCATTGATGAATAGTTTAGCATGCAGACTGTGCCACTGTCATCAGCTAAAGAACATATGCAAAAAAGTAAATGTCTGCGTGAAGAAGCAACAAATCCAGCCTGTCGACACAGCCCCATTTATAATTCATTGCAGGATTTCAATGCCAGTCATTTAGTCACAGCAGCACAGAGTGTGTTGAGTATGAGTGAAAGTGTTGAATGAGATTGAATACATTCCAATACAGATGTGAACATAGGGGATCATTTATTAAGACCTGCGTATAAGATGCTGGTCTTAATAACCACTAGATCTGGCGGTGGATCTGCTGAAGTTATGAAGAGGCGCCAGTCTCTACATAACTTCAGCGCATCCAGCGCTAGTCTAACACTGGGTTCAGACCTGGGCGTTCGTGCAGCGCGTTTAATTCGCGCGTTTTTAACGCGCGAATTAAATCGCGCGATTCCTATTTTGTGCAGCGCGTTTAACGCGCGTCCCTATTAAACTCTGTTTATGGGGACACGCGTTAAACGGGCCAAAAAACGCAAACATACTTGCTTTTGCGTCGGCCGTTTTTACGCGCGTTCGAACGCGCATAAAAACGCGCAAGTGTGAACCAGCCCCATAGGAATGCATGGGTACTGTACAGTTGTGCGTTTTTATGCGCGTTCGACGCTGCGTAAAAACGCTAAAGTGTGAACTGAGGGTAAATGTAAGAACTGTCTTGCATTTAGAACTTTTTCTACACTTAAACCAGGCATAGAAAATGATGAATGAGATGGGCCTATTGGCCCATCCCCTTCCCCACCCACTTTTTTTTAACTTGGCGTGAGCGGGGAAAAGTCACAGATTGTGACGCAAACAACCTTTGCTCCTCAGTCTGCACCAGAAATACGACTAATATAGGCATATTTCTGGATAATAAATGACCCCCATAGTCTTCTGTAGATAACCCCTTTAAAGAGGACAGCTCTCCTGAAATATCTGTTTTAGTAACTACTTGCATTCTCTGTGCAGTAACAATTCTGGAGGTGCCTTCTTTATAACTGTGTGTTGTGCCATTCTTCTGTTATTCCTACTATAAGTTTAATACTCAATTTCCAACTGGATGTTACCATTTCTCTTGTTCAAAGGGTGTGTACCTGCCCAGTCTGATTGGACGGTCTCAGACTCCACACAGTCATGCCCACAAATGATAACACCCAGTTCGCAATTATAATTTTTTTTATATATTTCTAGTAGGGATAATAGAGCAATGCATAGAGTCTTAAGAATAGATTCACCAGAATTGGTATTTCACGTGGAATACAATTATTTACTAAAACAGAGATGTCAGGAAAGATAACAGCTCCACTTTCAGTAAGCCATACAATAATATTGTTGTATTTCTGCAGCACCATCTGGTGGCCATTACTGTTTAAAAAAGAAGAAATCCCTACTTTTCAAACCCTATTCTTTTGAATTAGTACAATGTACTAAATTCTGCTTTATACCAAATTTTATAAAAAACAAAATGGTGTTTTACACAGATATAAATGGTTACACCAGGACTGGCCAGATACATGATTCTTTTGCCAAGTGCACACTTGATTTGCAGTTCTTTTTGGATACAGTATACTTCTTCTGATTAGTCGATTTTTGTGATGTCTGTGTGGGGATAGGTATTTGCCTATTCTCTGTGATTGCAATTGGGCCTGTCTGGTTCTGGTCTAGGCACACATAAAGCCAGCTGTTGAATTTGTTCTGGCATTTTTAGTTTTTTTTCCAAATGCCAGGACTTCTTACGGGTAAAAAGCGACGTTTCGGTGCACCCAATGGCACCTTTCTCAAGCAGTGCTTGAGAAAGGTGCCATTGGGTGCACCGAAACGTCGCTTTTCACCCGATAAATAAAGAAGCTTTTTTCATTATTTAAGGAAGTGCTGTGGAATTTTTCTCTTTATCTATCTATCTATTTATACAGTTGTGTTCAAAATTATTCAACCCCCAAGGGTTTTAGGGAATTTAGTGTACATTTGTAATTGTGCTCAGAATAAAAATCTTACAAGGACTTTTTAAAGAACCAAATGCAACTAAAATGACATCAATTGTTTTTGTAATACAGTATTGAATGTTTTTTTTTTGTCATTTCTTCAATGACACAATTATTCAACCCCTTAAAGACGACCACTCTTAAGAACAGAGGTTCATTCAAGTGTTTTCTATCAGGTATTGAAAACACCTCTGGATGTCAAGGAGCAGCAATCAAGCATAATAAGCACCAATTAGGCAGATGTAAAATGACTGTGATACTCAGCTCCTTCTAGACATTTACTGGTGTGTTCACAGACATGGTGAAGTCAAGAGAATGGTCCAGGAAGACAAGAGAAGAGGTGATTTCTCTTCACAGGAAGGGCAATGGCTATAAGAAGATTGCAAAGATGTTAAACATTCCAAGAGACACCATAGGAAGCATCATTCGCAAATTCAAGGCAAAGGGCACTGTTGAAACGCTACCTGGTCGTGGCAGAAAGAGGATGCTGACTTTGACTGCTGTGCGCTACCTGAAGCGCAAAGTGGAGAAAACTCCCTGTGTGAAAAAAGATTTGTCAGATGTGGGTACTGAAATTTCAGCTCAGACAATAAGGCGCACACTGCGTAATGAAGGCCTCCATGCCAGAACTCCCAGGCGCACCCCCTTGCTGTCTCCAAAGAATAAGAAGAGTCGACTGCAGTATGCCAAAAGTCATGTGGACAAACCACTAAAGTTTTGGGATAATGTTCTGTGGACTGATGAAACAAAATTAGAACTCTTTGGGCCCATGGATCAACGCTATGTTTGGAGGAGGAAGAACAAGGCCTATGAAGAAAAGAACACCTTGCCTACTGTGAAGCATGGCGGGGGGTCAATCATGCTTTGGGGCTGTTTGCTTCTACAGGTACAGGGAAGCTTCAGCGTGTGCAAGGTACCATGAATTCTCTTCAGTACCAGGAGATATTTGATGAAAATGTGATGCAGTCCGTCACAAACCTGAGGCTTGGGAGACGTTGGACCTTTCAACAGGACAATGATCCCAAGCATACCTCCAAGTCCACTAGAGCAGGGTTGCAGATTAAAGGCTGGAACATTTTGAAGTGGCCATCGCAGTCACCAGACTTAAATCCGATTGAGAGCCTCTGGTGGGACTTAAAGAAAGCAGTTGCAGCGCGCAAGCCTAAGAATGTGACTGAACTGGAGGCTTTTGCCCATAAAAAATGGGCGAAGATACCCGTAGATCGCTGCAAGACACTTGTGTCAAGCTATGCTTCACGTTTAAAGGCTGTTATAACTGGAAAAGGATGTTGTACTAAGTACTAAGATTGAATGTCACTTGGGGGTTGAATAAAACTGATAATGATGTGAGCACAGAAAAGACATTTGTGGTTATTTCATTATAAATGTTATGTTATATTTGTCTGATGTACAAGTGCCTCTTTGATTTAATTGTAAACAAGATGACTGAAATGATCAAAATCAATGTCAAACTGGCCAAAACACTCAATTTCAGTGGGGGTTGAATAATTTTGAACACAACTGTATACTTTTTTTTTAATAGTATTTATTTATGCAGTTTTAAAGAATCAAAAATAAAACATTGTACAAGACCAGTACGACAAACCACACAAACTCGTCTCAGTACATTAAAAGAATAAGAGCCGTATACAGATCACTAGAATGCAGGAAGAAATTTCAACCGCTGTAAGACAAAATATATCCTATTCCAATAAACAGGAGTTATCATCTGAAACAAATAAGACTGAGACAGCACACATACACACATCCACCCACCCTGCAGTCCCAAGAACGCCCCCACCCCCCCGACATCCAGGATTCGTCAAGTAGTACCATGAGCCTGGAGCCAAAGCCCCCAAATAAGATCAAACTGACCTGGAACCCTCTGGCAGCGTACGTCAATTTATAGAACTGGAGGTCTGCATTAACCAATTGAACCCACGATTCCACGGAAGGAATCTTGGGAGGCTTCCAATGTAAAAGGATCGTTTTCCGCCCATAAAACATGAGAAGACGTAGAAGCTTCCTACCATATTTAGATGGATCAGCATCACGCACTAGTCCCAGCAAACATACTGATGGCGACAGTATCCCAGGGAGCCCCAGTTTAGACACTATAAATTCACATATTCCCCTCCAGAAGCGCTGCAGTATCGGACACTCCCAAATCATGTGGAAAAAGGTGCCCCTCTCCCCCACATCTAGTACACAAATTATCCGGGAGTCTACGCATGTGATATAAACGCACAGGGGTAAGATAAACCCTGTGTATCCATTTCAACTGTATCACCTGATCCCGAGCGCTTATTACTGATGATTTCCACCCTACCGACAATTCCTCTAAGTGTGCCGCTTCCAGTTCCGGAATGTCGGCCCTCCAGCGCTCAAACGAGTGATAGAGAGGCGATTCCTGCAATGTTAAAATCTCCACGTAAAACGAGGAGATGGGCTTGTACAACTGGACCCTTCTAGCCACAGACTCCAGCGGGCCACACTGTAGAGTAAGAGTCAGAGATCTAAATTGAATTACACACGCATGGCGCAACTGGAGATATCTATAGAAACACGTATTAGGCAGGTTCAATTGCTGCCGTAGAGCACTGAAATCGCTAAAAACCCCATCCACATACAGCTGGGTCAAATATTTGAGGCCAGCTTTGGCCCAAAATTCAAAATCCGACAGATGAAACAGCTCCTTCAGACGGCTATTCTTCCACAAAGGCATGTATGGAGACCAGGTGTCACCCCATCGTTCTCCAGGTGCGTCACCACCCACCGTTTCCACACCGAAACTACCACCGCCATGGCCTTAGTATAATATAGAACCAAGTCTCCACCCCCTATACACCAGATTGGCCAAAGACTCGAAGGATCCCGCCAGGGCAGCCTCCAACACTACAGCTGGATTATTCGCGTCCGCTCTTATCCACCATGTAGCATACACCAATTGCGCAGCTGCATAGTATACACGGAAATCCGGGAGTCTCAGGCCACCCCGTGCATACAGGGCTTTCAATGTCCGCCTCGCCAATCTAGGTGGTCGGCCCCCACAAAAAGGGAGATATCAATCTATCCAAATGGTCAAAGTGAAACTGCGGCAGTGCAACAGGGGCCGACCTGTACAAATACAAAAGCTTAGGCAACAACGACATCTTCACCAAATTTACCCTGCCCATCAGAGTGAGAGGAAGATGGGTCCAAACATCCAGTTTTCGAGATATCTGCTGGACAGCGGGCATAATATTCAATTGATAAAATCGATTTGTATCTCTATGAATCCTCACACCTAGATAGACAAATTGGTCCACTACCTTCAAACTAGATAAAGGAGAAATCCCCATCCCCGCTTCGTCATCCACCAAGCACAAGCTGGACTTACTCCAATTCACTCTAAGACCAGAGAATTTTCCAAACCTGTCAATAATCTCTAAAAGGGCCTCCAAGGACGGGCCCGTATCCGCCAAATACACCAACAGGTCATCCGCATAGAGTGATATCTTTTCCTCTATCCCCGCAATGGTCCACCCCTCTATTAACTGGGAAGCATTCACTAATCTCGTCAAGGGTTCCATGACCAGGGCAAACAACATCGGGGATAGGGGCACCCCTGTCTAGTCCCCTATGAAGGTCAAAGGGCTCCGACAAATAACCATTCACCCGCACCCGTGCCCTCGGGGCCTGATATAACAACCCGACCCATTTAATAAAGGAGGACGGAAACCCCAAGTATTCCAGCGTCTGCCATATAAAATTCCATTCAACCGAATCAAACGCTTTCTCGTTGTCCAAAGAAGCAATCGCCCGAGACCCCGCGTTATCATGAGTAACCTGTAAGTTGGTAAAAAGTCTCCTAAGGTTAATGTCCGTGGTCTTCCCAGGCATAAACCCCGACTGATCCGGATCAATCACAGATAAAATAACTTCCCTCAGTCTCCTCGCCAGAAGCTTTGCCAATACCTTCGCATCCACATTAAGTAGGGAGATCGGCCTGTACGAGCTGCAGCACTCGGAGGACGCCCCAGTTTATGTAGGACCACAATAGTAGCCTCCATCATGGAGTCAGGTAACTTATTGCATTCAAAGGCGTGAGTGAAAAGCTTATGCAATCTCTCACTTTGTTGTTCTATATTCGTCTTATACCATTCCACCGGGAACCCATCAGGTCCAGGCGATCTCCCCACCGTCATGCTTTCAATTGCGGCTCGGACTTCAACAACATCCAGAGGCATGTTCAAGTAAGCCTTATCCGTCGAGGAGAGAGGGGTAACCGAAATAGTCCTCAAATAATCCCTGATATCTATGGCACTGAAGATCGACTTACTATCATAGAGCTCAGCATAGTACTTAGCAAATTGGGAGCAAACATCCTCCGGACGAGAAAAGGACACACCCCCACCATCAGTGATACAAGCCACTACCGTCTGCGGGGTCTCCGTTTTGGCCAAAAAGCTAAAGTCCTCCCATTCTTGTCCCCTTCAGAAAAAACTACCTGCTTCTGACACAGCAATTTCTTTTGGGTATATTCAACTAAATGGAGACGGAGATTACGCTGCGCCTCCTCCCATCTAACGCGATTGTCCTCAGTAGGATCTTGAGAGAAAGCCACTTCAGTTGATGTCACCTCGTTCTCCAACTTGTTCCTGGTAGTAACCAGCTCCTTCCTATGGGTCGCAATCGCCTGCACAATGACCCCCTCTGAACTGCCTTAAAAGCATCCCACTCTGTCAACGGATCGGAGGACCCTCCATTAATCTCCCAATACTCCTTTGCCCCTTCGGCGGCAGCCCAAGCAACCGGGAGGACCTCCAACCAACGTGGGTTAAGGCGCCATAGTTTAAAGGGAAGCCCAACCGGGAGCCTCAGGGTCACCAACAAAGGGGCATGGTCAGAGATGCCCCTGGGTAGATACTCGGCCTTAGACAACCATGGCAATAGATCTCTATCAGCAAATACTAAGTCAATCCTAGACAACGAATTAAAGGACGCAGAGTGACAGGAATATTGCCTGACCCCAGGATGTAGGTGCCTCCAAACCTCCGTGAGAGCATGCCCCTCCGCCCACTGAAACAACGCATTACTATGCGAAGCAGGGGGGTGTAGTCTATCAAGCAAGGGATCCAAAACGGAGTTAAAGTCGACCATAATGAGCAAGGGAGCAACAGGAAGAGTCGCAATCTTACCCATAAGGTCGTCCAAAACCCGCCCCTGGAATGGAGGAGGGACATATGCAGCGTACTCAAGTTAGGGTTAATAGTGTTCCTGAATGTGGTAGTGCAATGGTGACCACTAACCTGAGACAGGCTGACTCTCTGGCAGGTAGTTGTAGATAGAGTTCGTGACGCCAGTGCCAATTAACGGTGGCACACCGTTTGCTGATAGTAGGAATAACTGAGGAACCACGTTGTAACAAAACAGAACTTGAACTTTACTAAAGTCTTTGATAATAAGCATGCACATAAATGGATGGAAGCGCAGTTCCTTAATACATAGCAGTTGCAGAGTAGTTTCAGATGAGCAGATAACAGATGCATATAAGTTGTAATTCCTCTTAGATCAAGCAGGCCTAATACTGCACAGGGATTTGACTCTCCACTATTTCCTCAGGTTCTATGTAGATACAGGTGACTCCAATTCTTCTGACCTGTCTACTCCTGGGTTACTTTATCATCCAAGGCCCAAATACCTCTTAGACGGCTTCTATCCTTGGTTCTTTACACTTGGAGGATTTCCCTTGCTACCTGCTGAGGACATTGCAGGAGACCCATGCAGACTACTCTGTCTGCACACACTTCACAGACTCACTGTCTGCACTGAACTAACTCTACTCTGCCTGGGCCTACCTATATATAGTGGGGCGTACTATCTCCCTCTAGTGGCTGTAGTAGACACTACCCCTGCAGGCCTGTACAAGGAAATAAATTAAAGGTACATACACATAATAAACCTTTGCAGTGTCGGGTATTAACTCCCGTATGCTGCATACCCCCTGCTTTGAAATGAGTACGGCCTCGTACTCTAGTGGGGTGTCCCTTCTACACAACAATAGGCATAAAGATACACATGCAACAATATAAAACATAGCATAAAACGGAAGGGAAACAGGGCGACGTTCTCTTCTTATCAGGAAACCATATGGAACAGGGGCGCTGACCTGGCACAGCGTATTCAAGTATAGAACCAGGATAGTCCATGACAAGTATATAAGTCCATAACAGAATAGAATCAAACGGAATGCAATATAATAGTGCATGGAGGCTCGCACTAGGGAGTCCATTCTGAGCACAAAGTTTACTTAACGGATAACTTACACAGGAGTTTCCAGGGGGTGTATAACAGGCAAGGGCTCACGTGGAGGAGTCCATTCTTGCGCACAAACGTCAAGCAAGCTATTTCCAGTAGTAACTGCCCGGGAGGAGACACCACCAGCATAATCAAAGTCCCCTAAACGGACTGGCGGACGTCCCCTGTTCATCCGGGTGGACCTTCTCAACACAGGAGTTTCCTCCTCCCTTAGCATCGAGGTAGAAGGGAGAGGAGCAACAGGAGGGTCTCCACCAGTGGGACCCTGGTCAGGAACAACAGGAGCCGGAGGATCCTCTACAAGGGGACTGGATCCGGGACATTTTGAACCGGCTCTTCCGGAGGTGAAGGCACAGTAGGTGCCGGAGCGGGCACCAACAAATTTAACCAGGGTGTGAGGAACCAATGGAGTGGTTCAGCATCATTTAATAGATCTGCCACAGCCTGCATAGGCTCCACAGGCTGAGCAGAAAGTCCTGGCACAGGAGACTGGGGTCCGGAGTCTCCAGCAATGGGCCCCTTTGTCATGCAGAGTTTTAGGCGGTTTCTGTGAACAATTTGGGAACCCTTACCCTCTCTGGTGATCTCATAGGTATGGGTTCCAACATTGGGGATGGCAGATACAACATAGGGAGTCCGCTCCCATTTGCTGTCCAACTTACTGGTGCGGTGGTTATTTTTAACCATACAACATCCCCCACGGCAAGAGGCTCTGCATGGGCTGCCAGATCATAGTCTCTTTGTTGCCGTTCTCGGGCACTTTCCATACGCTCCTGGACAATCTCTTTAGCATTTAACAGGCGCCTTTGGTGTTCAATTACCCAGTCAGTTTTGGGCAGGGGATTTATGGTGTCAGGCACTTGTACATCCAGGGAATGATCCGCAGGCAATTTACCCTGACGTCCGAACATCAGGTAAAGGGAGTGTACCCGGTGGAACAATGAATGGTATTGTTGTAGGTATACATGAGCTGTGGTAGCAGGTTAGGCCAATCTCCTCTGGTCTCTGGAGGCACGGCTCTCAGCATTTCGATCAAGGTCTGATTCATCTTTTCACAGAGTCCATTACCTTGTGGATGATAGGCCGTGGTCCGGACCTTGTGGCAGTTGTGTAATCGGCACAGCTCCTGGAACAGATGAGACTCAAAGGCGGGTCCCTGGTCGGTGAGGATCTTTTCTGGACAACCGTAGGGCAGGAGGAAGTGTTTCCAGAACAACTCAGCTGTCGTCTTGGCTGTCAGGTCTTTCACAGGCACTGCTACGACAAACTTGGTGAAGTGATCAATAATAGTCATAGCATAGGTATACCCTGAGCGACTGGGCTCCAACTTTACATGATCAATAGCAACAAGTTCAAGAGGGGCGGTACTTACAATGGGATGCAGCGGTGCTCTCTGATCATGGTGTTCACCTCTCTTCAGGGCACAGGCTGTACATTCCCGACACCACCTCTCAATGTCCTCTCTCATTCCGACCCAATAGAACCGCCTACGGACAGTGGCCTCAGTCTTTTGAACCCCAAAATGTCCAGACCTGTCATGATACATTTCCAAAACCATACCTGCATCGCGACGTGGGATGAGGATCTGGTGCACTCTGTCATTTGATACAGGATCCAGGCTTCTTCGCAGCAATAGGCCTTTTTGAAGGAAAAGTTGTTGACGCTGCCTCCACAATTTGGTTAGTTCTGGGTCTGCGGTCTTTCGTCGAATTCTTTCAGGGGCTCTGCCACTGGTGAGGAAGTCCAGCAGTTCACCGAGAACTCTACTCTCTGATTGCAACTTAATCCACTTTTCCTCTCTGGGTTCAGGCTTGTTAGAGGATGGAGGATCAGTGGCTCTGTTATTGGCAGCTTGAGCCTGGTCCTGTTGAGCAAACCTGTTATAAAATGCTGGCATTTCTACATCCTCCCAGGCATCCCGCATGTCATCAGGTGCTATTTCAGTGGGGAGCCTTGACAGGGCATCAGCATTATCATTTGAACGGCCAGCCCGGTACCTTACGGTGAAATCGTAATTAGCAAGGCGGGAAGCCCATCTCTGTTCTAAGGCCCCAGTTTAGCAGTATTCAGGTGGGCTAGAGGGTTATTATCAGTGAAAGCAATAAATGGAGTAGCAGCCAAATAGTCCTTGAACTTTTCTGTTACCGCCCACACTAAGGCCAGAAACTCCAATTTGAAAGAGCTGTAGTTCTGATCATTCTTTTCAGCTCCCTTTAAGGACCGGCTGGCGTAAGCTATCACTCTCTCTTTTCCCTCTTGCACTTGAGCCAGCACCGCTCCCAGGCCTTTCTTACTGGCATCTGTGTAAAGGTGAAATGGCTTACTGTAGTCTGGGTACCCCAACACAGGAGGCTCAGTCAACTTTTTTTTAACAATTGGAATGCGATCTCTCTCTCTTCATTCCATTCAATGGGAACAGGAGTCCTTGGGCTCTTTTTTGGTTGCCCCCTCAGGAGTTCCTGGATTGGATCCGCTATTTGAGCAAAGTGGGGGATAAAGCGCCGGTAATAGCCAGCAAAGCTTAGGAAACTCCTCACCTCTTTCACGGTGGTAGGGACTGGCCAATTTCGGACAGCAGCCAACTTATCAGGATCAGGCTGGACCCCCTCTCCGCTTACAACATGTCCCAGGTATTTCACAGCAGGTTTAAGCAGGTGACATTTGGACGGTTTAATTTTGAGGCCGTATTTAATAAGGATTTCAAACACCTCAGCTAAGTGCTTTAAATGGTCCTCATACGTTTTAGAATAGATAATAACGTCATCCAGATACAACAGCACCGTCTCAAAGTTCTTGTGGCCTAAACACCGCTCCATTAGCCTTTGGAAAGTCCCGGGAGCATTGCACAGTCCGAAAGGCATACAGTTAAATTCGAACAGGCCCATAGGAGTGGTAAAAGCAGTCTTTTCTCTATCCTCAGGGGCCATGGGCACTTGCCAGTACCCGCTGGTTAAGTCTAATGTGGAGAAATAGGCTGAGGAGCCTAGAGCGGTTAGAGACTCCTCAATACGTGGCAATGGATAGGCATCTTTGTGAGTTATCTGATTTATCTTTCTGTAATCTACACAAAAACGGATGCCGCCATCTTTCTTTTTTACTAGAACCAGGGGTGCAGCCCAGGGACTACGGCTGTCCCGGATTATGTTTGAGTCTTTCATTTCCTGGATCATCTCCTTAACAGTTTGGTATGAAGTAGGTGGTATGGGTCTATACCTCTCTTTGATGGGAGGATGAGAGCCAGTGGGTATGGTGTGTTGAATGACACTGACCTCTCCATAGTCCGTTGCATGTTTACTGAAGGCCTGATGGTGTTTCTTTACCAGATTCAGAATTCCCTCTAGTTGATGTTGGGGGTATCTTCGTCCCCGACATGGAGTTCCTCCCACCAGGGCACTTGTGAGTCGCTCACAGGAAGATGTCCTTGGGCTGCAGCTGGCGGCTTCTCGGTGACAGGCAGGCGGATGACATCCTGGAAGAATACCTGGGAAAGCTGGGCAACAGGGCAGTGCTTAGTAAGCGCAACAGGATGATCACTGAGGTTAATCAGACGGACAGGTACTTTACCTTGGGAGACGGTCACCAGGCACTTGGCAGCTCTCACATAAGGATAGTTCTCCATCTGGATAGGCTCCACCAGGGCTGGATAGTCTTGGCCCTGGACTCCAAGAACGGCACGACACCACAGGAGAGTTTGAGAGTTTGGCGGCAGAGTCACCGGCCTATTATCACGGATCCTGGCGGTACAGATCTCCCCTTTCTCATTAGCAAACCTCTGCTGAGCACACAGTACACTGATAGTCTTTTGGATGGCTCTCTTGGATGCAGAGGGGCAGTAGGCAGAGTCTGGTGCAGCGCTTCAAGCACCTCAGGGTAACAGTTTTTAAAGACATTGGTCCCTACAATTACAGGATGACCCCCTCTATCTGCGGCATGTACCACGATCACTCCTTGTTGAGGCAAAGTAGCTTCTCCCACTTGGAGAGTGGGCTCCCAGTATCCATGAACTTTCACTGGCTTGCCATTACTTGCGATGATCTCCAGCCAGGACTCAGGTGGCTGGGTTAGTAGGCTGGAGTCCCAGTATTTTTCAAAGGTGGGCTGCTGAATAGTGGTGACTTGAGACCCAGTGTCTAACAAAGCTTCAAAAGGGATCCCATTGATCTTGACACTTATTTTAGGACGGGACCCTACATACCGGGGCATCCAGCTTGGGTCTTTTGGACCTATTGTTCTACCTCCCGAGGGCGGTCCTCAGCCTCGAGGGTGGCCCGTTTAACTGCCAGCATGTAGATTCTGTGTGGCCCAACTTTTTGCAATAATTACAGACAGGCCGCTTGCGGTTCTTAAACCGGTCACTTATACTTTTCCCAGGATCTCTGGGGTGGAACTCCTGATAGGCAGGAGGAAACGGCTTTTGAGGTAGAAGCAATTCCTCTTCTAACATTACTGGTTTCTCCCACTCCTCTAATTTCCTGCACACTTTTTCCAGGCTTTTAGTGAGATGATTAACCTGTTCCACTAACATAGCAACAGTATCAGAGGTTGGAGCCTGAGCTGCTTGGCTGGCCCCGAACTGGTTAATAGTAGGCAGCGTAGGTTTACAAGCTAGGGGCTCAGGCGGAGCCACTGGTTCTGCAGGCAGGGTTTGACCCAAAATACTAATGGCCAGTTCTTTAAAGTCCAGAAAGGTGCTACTAGGATGTTGGGCAGACAACATTTTCAATTGGGCTTTTAACTGTTCGTTGTATATCCCTGCAATGAACTGTTCCCTCAGGAGTCTGGTCTTGGGTATCAGCCTCCCTGGGATCTATCTGAACAACAGCCCCCAAAGCTTCCTGGAGAGATAGAGCAAAATCACGGAGAGACTCACCAGGTTTCTGTTTCTTCCCAAAGAAGCGCATCTTTACTTCGGACGCTGTCCGTGCTTCAAAAAATGGTTCTGAGGCGGCTAAAAATTTGGTCCATGGTGCTCCTCTCCGAGTTAGGCCAGGACATGACTTCTCTGCGGGCTGCCCCTTCTAGCTGGGCTAACAGTATCTCCATCTGCTGTTCTGCATTAACAGGGTATAGTTTGAACAACGCCATCATTTTGTCCTTAAAGTCTTTTAAAGTATGAGGCTCTCCTGTATAGCGGGGAACCATGGGGCCCCGAAATAATATGGCATCGTCAGCGGCATCAGGCTGGTGGCTGTGGTACCGCCTGTGGCCACAGGCTCCCTGGGGGCAGGCTGCTCGTTTATTTCTGGATCCGACATGGTGGCGCAGCCTGAAAAAGTATTGAGTCGACTGGGGGTGTTGTTAGGAGCAACAGTCTGGCCGGTGCGGTCCCTTTAAGGATGACTCTGGGGGTGCGCGTTTTCTGCAGTGTACCCCCTATATATTCCCGGCTCTCTCCAGTCCTCCTATAGTACTTTTATGCCCTCCGGTGTATTCTTACCGGGTCCGCCGGCGGTGGAGTTTCAGTCCGGCACCGCCGGGTTCAACAGCCCAAATCCCGCGAGATCTCGGGCGCCGCACCCGCGCGATGACGTGCAGGGTTCAAAGGCCGGGCCGCGGCGGTGCGTACAGGCGGCGTCCTTCCACTGATCACAGGCAAGTGGGCGCGGCGAAGCTTCCCGCTCTTCAGGGGTGGCACCCTGTACACTCCTCTAATGGCGCAGCAAATTTCAGTCCATGAGGTGGGCGGCCATCTTGGGCGCCATTCACCGACAGCAAGCAGGATTGTAAAGAGTTCACAAAAATCACTTTCAAGTACACAGTTCTTTTTCTTAGGGTGGCGCAACACTGCACAGCGCCTCCGGTCCACTTTAGGTACACTTTTCTGGCCCAACAATGCAAATAAAGTCCCAAAAGTCACTTTTGTCACAGGGCAAACTGGATAAGGCACAAAGTTCACGCTTTTTGCACTAACAAGCGTGCGAATCCTGTTCGTGACGCCAAAAGAGAGGTGCAGCGTACTCAAGTTAGGGTTAATAGTGTTCTTGGGTGTGGTAGTGCAATGGTGACCACTAACCTGAGACAGGCTGACTCTCTGGCAGGTAGTTGTAGATAGAGTTCGTGACGCCAGTGCCAATTAACGGTGGCACACCGTTTGCTGATAGTAGGAATAACTGAGGAACCACGTTGTAACAAAACAGAACTTGAACTTTACTAAAGTCTTTGATAATAAGCATGCACATAAATGGATGGAAGCGCAGTTCCTTAATACATAGCAGTTGCAGAGTAGTTTCAGATGAGCAGATAACAGATGCATATAAGTTGTAATTCCTCTTAGATCAAGCAGGCCTAATACTGCACAGGGATTTGACTCTCCACTATTTCCTCAGGTTCTATGTAGATACAGGTGACTCCAATTCTTCTGACCTGTCTACTCCTGGGTTACTTTATCATCCAAGGCCCAAATACCTCTTAGACGGCTTCTATCCTTGGTTCTTTACACTTGGAGGATTTCCTTGCTACCTGCTGAGGACATTGCAGGAGACCCATGCAGACTACTCTGTCTGCACACACTTCACAGACTCACTGTCTGCACTGAACTAACTCTACTCTGCCTGGGCCTACCTATATATAGTGGGGCGTACTATCTCCCTCTAGTGGCTGTAGTAGACACTACCCCTGCAGGCCTGTACAAGGAAATAAATTAAAGGTACATACACATAATAAACCTTTGCAGTGTCGGGTATTAACACCCGTATGCTGCTATACACCAGCCACTATATAGTCTCGGCCCTAATGGGCGCGTGCAGAATTACATACCGTCCCAACGGATCAGTCTGAAGCGAATTAAGGATCTCCAGCCAGGACTCAGGTGGCTGGGTTAGTAGGCTGGAGTCCCAGTATTTTTCAAAGGTGGGCTGCTGAATAGTGGTGACTTGAGACCCAGTGTCTAACAAAGCTTCAAAAGGGATCCCATTGATCTTGACACTTATTTTAGGACGGGACCCTACATACCGGGGCATCCAGCTTGGGTCTTTTGGACCTATTGTTCTACCTCCCGAGGGGCGGTCCTCAGCCTCGAGGGTGGCCCGTTTAACTGCCAGCATGTAGATTCTGTGTGGCCCAACTTTTTGCAATAATTACAGACAGGCCGCTTGCGGTTCTTAAACCGGTCACTTATACTTTTCCCAGGATCTCTGGGGTGGAACTCCTGATAGGCAGGAGGAAACGGCTTTGGAGGTAGAAGCAATTCCTCTTCTAACATTACTGGTTTCTCCCACTCCTCTAATTTCCTGCACACTTTTTCCAGGCTTTTAGTGAGATGATTAACCTGTTCCACTAACATAGCAACAGTATCAGAGGTTGGAGCCTGAGCTGCTTGGCTGGCCCCGAACTGGTTAATAGTAGGCAGCGTAGGTTTACAAGCTAGGGGCTCAGACGGAGCCACTGGTTCTGCAGGCAGGGTTTGACCCAAAATACTAATGGCCAGTTCTTTAAAGTCCAGAAAGGTGCTACTAGGATGTTGGGCAGACAACATTTTCAATTGGGCTTTTAACTGTTCGTTGTATATCCCTGCAATGAACTGTTCCCTCAGGGTCTGGTCTTGGGTATCAGCCTCCCTGGGATCTATCTGAACAACAGCCCCCAAGGCTTCCTGGAGAGAGAGAGCAAAATCACGGAGCGACTCACCAGGTTTCTGTTTCTTCCCAAAGAAGCGCATCTTTACTTCGGACGCTGTCCGTGCTTCAAAAATGGTTCTGAGGCGGCTAAAAATTTGGTCCATGGTGCTCCTCTCCGAGTTAGGCCAGGACATGACTTCTCTGCGGGCTGCCCCTTCTAGCTGGGCTAACAGTATCTCCATCTGCTGTTCTGCATTAACAGGGTATAGTTTGAACAACGCCATCATTTTGTCCTTAAAGTCTTTTAAAGTATGAGGCTCTCCTGTATAGCGGGGGAACCATGGGGCCCCGAAATAATATGGCATCGTCAGCGGCATCAGGCTGGTGGCTGTGGTACCGCCTGTGGCCACAGGCTCCCTGGGGGCAGGCTGCTCGTTTATTTCTGGATCCGACATGGTGGCACAGCCTGAAAAAGTATTGAGTCGACTGGGGGTGTTGTTAGGAGCAACAGTCTGGCCGGTGCGGTCCCTTTAAGAATGACTCTGGGGTGCGCGTTTTCTGCAGTGTACCCCTATATATTCCCGGCTCTCTCCAGTCCTCCTATAGTACTTTTATGCCCTCCGGTGTATTCTTACCGGGTGCGCCGGCGGTGGAGTTTCAGTCCGGCACCCGCCGGGTTCAACAGCCCAAATCCCGCGAGATCTCGGGCGCCGCACCCGCGCGATGACGTGCAGGGTTTCAAAGGCCGGGCCGCGGCGGTGCGTACAGGCGACGTCCTTCCACTGATCACAGGCAAGTGGGCGCGGCGAAGCTTCCCGCTCTTCAGGGGTGGCACCCTGTACACTCCTCTAATGGCGCAGCAAATTTCAGTCCATGAGGTGGGCGGCCATCTTGGGCGCCATTCACCGACAGCAAGCAGGATTGTAAAGAGTTCACAAAAATCACTTTCAAGTACACAGTTCTTTTTCTTAGGGTGGCGCAACACTGCACAGCGCCTCCGGTCCACTTTAGGTACACTTTTCTGGCCCAACAATGCAAATAAAGTCCCAAAAGTCACTTTTGTCACAGGGCAAACTGGATAAGGCACAAAGTTCACGCTTTTTGCACTAACAAGCGTGCGAATCCTGTTCGTGACGCCAAAAGAGAGGTGCAGCGTACTCAAGTTAGGGTTAATAGTGTTCCTGAATGTGGTAGTGCAATGGTGACCACTAACCTGAGACAGGCTGACTCTCTGGCAGGTAGTTGTAGATAGAGTTCGTGACGCCAGTGCCAATTAACGGTGGCACACCGTTTGCTGATAGTAGGAATAACTGAGGAACCACGTTGTAACAAAACAGAACTTGAACTTTACTAAAGTCTTTGATAATAAGCATGCACATAAATGGATGGAAGCGCAGTTCCTTAATACATAGCAGTTGCAGAGTAGTTTCAGATGAGCAGATAACAGATGCATATAAGTTGTAATTCCTCTTAGATCAAGCAGGCCTAATACTGCACAGGGATTTGACTCTCCACTATTTCCTCAGGTTCTAGGTAGATACAGGTGACTCCAATTCTTCTGACCTGTCTACTCCTGGGTTACTTTATCATCCAAGGCCCAAATACCTCTTAGACGGCTTCTATCCTTGGTTCTTTACACATGGAGGATTTCCCTTGCTACCTGCTGGGGACATTGCAGGAGACCCATGCAGACTACTCTGTCTGCACACACTTCACAGACTCACTGTCTGCACTGAACTAACTCTACTCTGCCTGGGCCTACCTATATATAGTGGGGCGTACTATCTCCCTCTAGTGGCTGTAGTAGACACTACCCCTGCAGGCCTGTACAAGGAAATAAATTAAAGGTACATACACATAATAAACCTTTGCAGTGTCGGGTATTAACACCCGTATGCTGCACATACACCCCAGCCACTATATAGTCTCGGCCCCTAATGGACGCGTGCAGAATTACATACCGTCCCAACGGATCAGTCTGAAGCGAATTAAGCTGGAAAGGAATAGACCTGGCCACCAGTACCGATACTCCCCGCGCCCGGTTACTATATACCGCATGGTAGGACCAACCAATCCAGGGCCTCTTCAACGCCAGAGTTTTCTGTCCCATCAGGTGTGTCTCCTGTAACAACAGCACATCTGGAGAGAATTTCTTCAGAAAGTTAAAAACAAGAGAACGTTTAACTTTATCATTGAGCCCCCTAACGTTCCAAGAAATAAATGTACAATTAGCCATCATTTCACAAACCCGATCACAGAGGTTGGAGGACTTCCGGGACCACAAGGCCATCCACACTCACATACACACCACAAGACAGAATGCACACACAGGAAACACATAGAGAACAGATGTAAGCACCTAACAATAAACCCACTAAGAACAGACCCCCTCCCTGCCCAGACCACCCAACCTATCTGAGCCCAAAACCCCGAACTAGCTATAATTAGCAGTCACGTAGCGAAGTCAGGAACGTGGAACAGTTCCAAAACAGCACCTTCAATGTAACAGCGCCGAAGTAGCAGGAAGGGACTCAAAGCCCCGACTCCGGCCAAGCTAAACTAGAAAAACAAACAAAACGGCATCCGTGGAATCAATGACAACGGGACCCCACTCGTATGGAACAGTTATCATCCCAGACCGTCCAACCATGTCGACGCATCCTCCGCAGTAGAGAAGAATCGGGTAGTTTCGCCATCCTGAACCCGAAGTCTCGCTGGATAGAGCATCGCATAACGGATCTCTTTGCTTCGTAGACGAGCTCTCACAGCTGTAAATTGGCGCCTCAGCCTTTGAACCTCAGACGAAAAATCCGGGTAGAAGGACAATCTAGCGTTTTCAAACTGAATGTCCTGCAGGCGGCGGGCCGCCGACAAGATAGCATCACGGTCCCGATAGTTGAGAACTTTCAGGATAAAAGGACGCGGAGGCGCCCCTGGTGGCGCGGGTCTAGTAGGAATTCTGTGCGCACGTTCCACTACAAACATTGAGGACAATTGTATAGGATCAAGACACTTCTGGATGAGTTGTTCTGCAAAAATTTCCGGTGTAGACCCTTCAGCTCTCTCAGGGATCCCCATAATGCGAATATTATTCCTTCTGTTGCGGTTTTCGGCATCGTCTACCTTTGCCTGTAAAGATTTAACCTGTTGCTGCAGGGACCGCACCATATTGCCCCCCGACTGGGCCACATCCTCCACTTCCCCCAGCCGCCTTTCCACTTCGGTGGTTCTTTCTCGGATTTTATCTATATCATGTCTGAGGCAAGTAATATCCGACTGCAGATGGTCAATTTTAATTGTGAGGGTAGATTGGCATTTTGTAATGGCCGCCATTATTTTACTCAAGTCAACCTGATCCACCTCAGGATTGTCTCCAACCCCCTTATCTTCAGTTTGACTCATCGCATCAGCAAACACTTTAACCAGTTGTGGGTTGCCAGCACCACCCGTTTTGCGGCCCATGTAGAGAAATAATCAGAGGAACCCCAGAGAAAGGGCAGAGCCGGAGCCCGACCACCCAAATATTGCAGAGGAGAGGAGTAAAAGATGGACGCCAATATTCCAGGCACCTCCCCGCGCTGGGCTAAAGGAGGGCCAGTAAATATATTATGGGACCCCAGACCCAGCAGAAAGTACCTTTAGGGATTCACAATGTCCACCACAAGTGTCTTCCACAGCCGTGGGCAGTCAGGATCAAATCCCTCTCTCTCCACAGATCTCAGAAGGGAGGCCGGGACAGCAAGGACCAGGAGAAGACCAGAGCAGAGAGCCGCGTCCGGAAACGTGCACACAGACCGCCGGGCAGGGAGCCACACCACCCCGACTTCACCACAGAGCACCGGAGGAACAGCACCGGAGGGCAGACCCCACAGGACCACCACAGGGAATACGAGGGGGACCCCTATCAGGTAGGTGGATCCGCACACTGCCCCTCACCGCTCCGCCGTTGCAGGCCGCCCTGCTGCAAGATGGCGCCCGCTCACCGCCGCGGCCCAGGAGCTAGGCCGCACCACCACCGGGGAAGAAGGAGGACGGTCCGGGAGCCCAGGACGGCACAGGAGGAGGCGGATGACCGCAGGACCCCACCGCTCGCCAGTTAGAGGAGAACCAGCCACGGATGCCCAGGATAATCGCAGGATGAAGCCGGAGCTGCAGGAGACCGCGTCCTCACGCCATGAAGGTTAGGCCACGCCCCCACAACTGTATACTTACCTGTATTTTGTTCTCCGCCACCGTCTGCTTTCCCCCTGCTCTCCCCCGTCCCGGCACAAGTCCCGATGACATAACCACACCCTTCTGCACCGAGTCTCGTGCAATGATGTTGAGACCAGCTCAGTCACGGTGATGTCACGATCTCCTTCTCCGTTCTACTTCCTCATAGGCTTCAGGCCCAGTGGCCTGAGGCCTATGAGGCAGAACGGTGGGGATGAAAGCTACAAACTCCCGTGCCCCATCATAAACTGCCATCCCTCTTAGAGGTAGCTAGGTAGGTTGCCCGGGCCCCTCAACCTTATTGGCCCATAGCAACTGCCTGGTCTGCCTCTATTGGCCGGTCCTGCACAATGCCACAATGCATACCTCCCAACTTTTGAACATTGCAAAGAGGGTCAATATGTGCAGTGTGGCATTTTTTTTCCATACTAGGTCACGCCTCTAACTCCAACCAAAGCATAATTACTGACTAAGTCAGAACTGCAGCAGCCAGAATCCGTTAGGTCAAGTGCAAGTTCCTTTATTTTTTTACAACATGTGGAGCCCCTGGGGCAATTTTTTTTTCTTGCGCTTCATAAATCATCAATATTAGCTCATAAATCATCTGATTATAGATATTTTAAGGTCTAAATTGCAACAAATAATGAATTGGAGGGAAGGAGTATAAACTAAATCTTTTTGCAGACGATTTATTATTATCTATCACCAATCCTACAATTTCCTTTCCTTCCCTTAAAAAATTACTGAACTCCTTCACCATAGCCTCAGGCCTCTCAATCAACCACACCAAATCTGAGTTGTTTTTATGTAATGTACCTCCCACAACCAGATCGGTTTTGTTACAAAATTTCCCTTTTCAGTATAAGCCTCACCATATTCCATATCTAGGAATACTGTTACCAACTAAGACCGATTTGGTTTATAAAACCAATTATCTACCTCTATACCGTAAAATTCGAAAAGATTTAGCTCCATGGAAACCCCTACCAACCTCATGGGTGGGCAGAATCAATATTGTCAGAATGGTAATCCTCCCAAGGCTCCTCAACTTATTTAGAACACTCCTGATAACGGTTCCCGCCAGTGACCTGAGGTCCATTCAGTCAGAAATCCTCAGATTTATCTGAGCAAACAAACGCCAACGCATCTCTAAACTGACCATGTGTAGACACAAATCCCAAGGTGGTTTGTCAGTCCCAGATTTCACGAAATAATACAAGGCAGCTAGATTAGCCCAAATGTTCCTGACTCATCTAGATCCAAAGACGCACCCTCACAGGATCACAATAAAGCACTTCAACCTTGCCCCCTATACGCCTTTGATCTGGACCACCAGCTCTTTACCACCTATCATTCCTACTAATTCCCTCTTATCATATTACTCATTACTACTTTGGAGATCTATTAGATTCAACTCCCACTACAATCTAAACCCTCCCTGTTAACATATAATTTGGGAAATCCTGCATTTCCTCCAGGTCTCCAACATACCAATTTTGCATGGTGGATAACTAACCGCTTATGTTCACTACACAGGTTCATGCTTAGAGGTAAATTACTCTCCCTTACAGAGTTCAAAGAGAAATACTCTCCTCCTGACAGGGAATGCTTCAATATGAACCAGGTGTTTTCATCTATAGAATTCCTACCTTTCAAACGTACAATCGCTCATTCCCTATATAAACAAGGTTCATTGTCTAAAATTACTGCAGAACCCCTTTTAAGTGTCCGTAGATTCTAAACTGATGATCTATCCTCTGGATAGATCATCAGCATCTGATCAGCGGGGGTCCGACACACGGGACCCCTGCCGATCAGCTGTTTGAGAAGGCAGCAGCCCTGGCAGTAGCGCCTCAGCCTTCTCTCTGTTTACCTCAGGCCCAGTGATGTCACGATTTGTATCACTGGCCTGGGCGGAGCTAAGCTTCATTCGAATGAACAGAGCTTAGCCCCGCCCAGGCCAGTGATACTAGTCGTGACGCCACTGGATCTGAGGTAAACAGCGAGAAGGCCGCGGCGCTACTGCCAGTGCTGCTGCCTTCTCAAACAGCTGATCAGCGGGGGTTCCGGGTGTCGGACCCCTGCCGATCAGATGCTGATGATCTATCCAGAGGATAGATCATCAGTTTAAAATTACTGCAGAACCCCTTTAAAGCTGCCCCAGAAGGAGCCAAACTCTCAGACATGAAGGCTTGGGAGGAAGATATGCAACAGGAATACTCATCCTCTAGATGGCATCAACGTTCTCAAACTCTCACGAAAGGATCATGACAAGTTATACTAGCGGGGACATCTATTAAGGTTCTGCACAGAACGTATATGGTCCCTACCCGACTTTACCACATTTATCCTGAAGTCTCCCCTAAGTGCTTCAGAGGCTGTGATGATGATGGCTCAATGCTCCATACTTGGTGGTCCTGCCCAATAGTTAAACGTTTTTGAATCAAATAACAGACATATTATCATCAGTGCTAGGATGTACTTATCCTACAACATTAACATTAGGCCTCTTAGGTGATAAACCTTCTTGGTTGACTTATGCTAGATTCAAACTGTCACAAATTATACTCCTGGCAGCTAGAATCCACATAGCCTTCAAGCCTTCAAATGGCGTTCCCCTTCGCTCAGCTATCGAGCAGTCTTGGATAGAATCAATAGGATTCTGCTTTATGAACGGCTGACAGCTATTCGTACTGACACCTTTTCCAAAAGTTTGGGAACCCTGGTTATCTTCCTCCCACTCCTTAGATCTAAGTTATAGCGTAACTCTGTAGATTCTAAACCTACAAATGTATCCCATTGAAGCTCTGATGGAAAGCCACATCTACATCTCTCTTTCGGTGCTGACCATTATCTTCCTGCTAAATAAGATAGCATGGTTGTCAAGGTATATGTCTCCAAACATTGTTTTAGTTCAATGATAAATGACAATATTGTTTTGTCACCATATGATTTTTTTTCTCTTTTGTAATATCTTGCTTTACTATACTAAACTTTCAATAAATAACTTTTGAAACATAAATCCAATCATGTCCTATATTATACCGCCTTAGAAAATAAAGCAGCACACACACACAGCGCCACATGCTTTATGCCCCCTGTATATAGTGCCACACGCTCGGTGAGCCTTATAGTTCGTGTCACATGCTCTGTGCGCCATGTATGTAGTAGTGCCTTATACTTGGCTCTTCTTGTATATAGCACCACATGCTCTGTGCACTTTTGCATATATTGTCTTATGCTCTGTGCCCCCTGTACAAGGTGCCTTATATGCTCCCTGGATGTAGTGTGGGACATATAAAAGGTGAGTGAGGTTTTTTTATTTATTTATTTCATACAACCTCCCGGCAATTTTTATATAATTTTTGAATCTTAGAAAACCCCTTTGACTTTACCACATACTAATTCAAAAGTTGTATGTCGTAACCTCCTATGCTCCCTCTAGTGGTAACTACAGGCAGTGACTAGTAACTAAAGCTGACCATACAGATTAGTCTTTTACTGGCTGAACCTGCTGAGAATGGCGGGTTCGGCTGGCATACTATTTTGTGTGGGGAGCTCCGGGAGAGACAAGGATCAAGAAAAATTAATATTTTTCCCTAATATTTTTGTTGTCTCAGGAAATAGAGACTTTCCCCATAGAATACACATACATGTTCAGCTGAGCCAAACTTGTATGGGGAAGCCAGGAAGGAGACGGGAGAGATAGCTGTCAGCCTTTGGCCAACATTGAATGGGTGTAGGCAGCATAAGGGCTCATTCACACAAACGTATTTTCTTTCCGTGTGCATTTAGCTTTTTTTGCGGACCGTATGCAGAACCATTTATTTCAATGGGTTCGCAAAAAAGTGGAAGTTACTCCGTGTGCATTCAGTTTCCATATGTCCATCTTTCTGTTCCGCAAAAGAATAGAACATGTCCTATTATTGTCCGCATTATGGACAAGGAAAGGACTGTTCTATTAGGGGACAGCTGCTCCGTTCCTCAAAAAAACGGAATGCACGCGGACGTCATCTGTATTTTTTGCGGACCGTAAAATACATACGGTCGTGTGCATGAGCCCTTACACTGCAACCATAACAAACATATATTAATAAATTAACCAGCTTTAAGCTGTGTTCACATCACGTTTGGTTTAGGGGAGACTTATCAAGATTGAGGTACCCACACGTCAGTCATGATCACCCTGCATTGGCGTGAGATGTGCAGATGCCTCTTAATAAATTAGATGCATCTCTGCCCCTCTGTGCTCCAGAAACTGAGGTCTACACCAGCCAGGGGCTCGCGAAGACTTCAGCTTTAACTCATGCCAGTTTCTGGTATAAATTATAGTGAATCCAGCGGGCCATGCGCAGCCCCTCCCCTTCCCGCTAACCATCCCCTTTTTCTCTCACCACTTTGGAAAAGCATTGAGAAGCCAAAAAATTGCAAATTATGGTGCCCTTATGGCGTGCGCCATAACGTGTGACTTTTTAATTCCACAATAGTGGTGTAAGGGGCAAATAGGGGGGCCAGACATCCGGTTTTAGGCCGGACAATCCAGTTTTGAGGCTCCCTGTCCTCCGTCCGGTGCAGTGCCTGGACAGACACAGGGATGTCCTCCCTTTTAGTAGCTCACGCTCAGACAGCAGCATTGCGCTGTGCGAGCGTGAGCTGCAGCAGCTGACTGAGGCTTCTCTCACCTCCAGTCAATCACTAGAGCCGCAGACATGGCTGATGGAGGGGGAGACAAGCACCCCGGCTGTTTCCAGCTCACCTTCCATGCGGAAAGTTCTTCCCTCTCCTCCCCGGCCGGCAATGGGGGTGTGGCTTCATGGATGTGGGGTGTGGCTTTGTGGTGGTGGGGGCGTGGTTTTACTGAGGCGGGGCCGGTGAGGTGCGGCTTTCTTGGGTGAAGCCAGTGGCCACCCTAGGGGCAATGTAAATGTCCTCATGTTTTTTTGCTGGTCTCTGCAGAATGGAAAAGTATAGTGTACTACACTGTTACATCCTTTTTCCCCCAAAACGTATACATTAACCACCTCAGCCCCCCTAGCTTAAACACCCTTAATGACCAGACCACTTTTTACAATTCTGCACTACACTACTTTCACCGTTTATTGCTCCGTCATACAACTTACCACCCAAATGAATTTTACCTCCTTTTCTTCTCACTAATAGAGCTTTCATTTGGTGGCATTACATTGTTGCTGACATTTTAACTTTTTTTGATATTAATAAAAAACTACCAAAATTTTTGCTAAAAAAATGACATTTTTCGCTTTCTGTTATAAAATTTTTCACAAAAAACTACATTTCTATATAAAATTTTCTCTAAATTTATTGTTCTACATGTCTTTGATTTAAAAAAATGCAATAAGTGTATATTTATTGGTTTGGGTAAAAGTTATAGCGTTTACAAACTATGGTGCAAAAAAGTGAATTTCGGCATTTTGAAGCAACTCTGACTTTCTGAGCACCTGTCATGTTTCTTCAGGTGCTAGAATGCCAGGATAGTATAAATACCCCCCAAATGACACCATTTTAGAAAGAAGACACCCCAAAGTATTCGCAGAGGGGCATGGTGAGTTCATGTATCATTTCATTTTTTTTCACAAGTTAGCGGAAAATGACACTTTCTGAGGAAAAATAAATAAATAATAAAGTTTCCATTTCTGCTAACTTCTGGCAAAAAAAAAAAATATCCCACGGACTCACTATGCCCCTCAGTAAATACCTTGGGATGTCTACTTTCCGAAATGGGGTGATTTGTGGGGTGTGTTTACTGTTCTGGCATTTTGGGCGGGGGCTAAATTGTGAGCAACCCTGTAAAACCTAAAGGTACTTGTACTTTATGCCCCTTTATGCACCTAGGCTGCAAAAAAGTGGCACACATGTGGTATCGCGTTTTGGGGTGTATTTTTACATATACCCATGCTGTGTGTGAGAAATATCTCTGTAAATGACAACTTTTTAAAAAAATTTATACAAAGTTGTCAATTTACAGAGATATTTCTCTCACCCAGCATGGGTATATGTAAAAATACACCTCAAAACACATTGCCCTACTTCTCCTGAGTACGGCGATACCACATGAGTGACACTTTTTTGCAGCCAAGATGCGCAAAGGGGCCCTAAAACCAATGAGTACCTTTAGGATTTCACAGGGCATTTTTATGCATTTGGATTCCGGACTTCTTCTCACGCTTTAGGGGCCCCTAAAATGCCAGGACAGTATAAATACCCCACAAGTGACCCCATTTTGGAAAGAAGACACCCCAAGGTATTCCGTGAGGGGCATGGCGAGTTCATAGAAGATTTTTTTTTGGCACAAGTTAGCGGAAATTTACTTTTTTTTCTTCTTACAAAGTTTCATATTCCACTAACTTGTGACAAAAATTTTTTTTTTACATGAACTCACCATACCCCTCATGGAATACCTTGGGGTGTCTTCTTTCTAAAATGGGGTCACATGTGGGGTATTTATACTGCCCTGGCATTTTAGGGGCCCTAAAGCGTGAGAAGTAGTTTGGAATCCAAATGCGTAAAAATGCCCTTCTTCTCACGCTTTAGGGCCCCTAAAATGCCAGGGCAGTATAAATACCCTACATGTGACCCCATTTTGGAAAGAAGACACCCCAAGGTATTCCGTGAGGGGCATGGCGAGTTCATAGAAGATTTTTTTTTGGCACAAGTTAGCGTAAATTGACTTTTTTCTCACAGTCTCCCTTTCTGCTAACTTGTGACAAAAAGTTCAATCTTTCATGGACTCAATATGCCCCTCAGCGAATACCTTGGGGTGTCTTCTTTCCAAAATGGGGTCACATGTGAGGTGTTTGTTCTGCCCTGGCATTTGAGGGTCTCCGCAATCATTACATGTATGGCCAGCATTAGGAGTTTCTGCTATTCTCCTTATATTGAGCATACGGGTAATGAGATTTTTTTTTCCGTTCAGCCTCGGAGGGGAAAGGACATAGGAGTGCTTGCGAAGTAAGGCCCCATTCACACGTCCGCAAAAATGTCCGCATCTATTCCGCAATTCTGCGGAATAGATGCAGACCCATTCAGAGTGAATGGGGCCGGTGGTGATGCGGAGAGCACACTATGTGCTCTCCGCATCAGCATTTGCGGAGCTGCGGCCACTTCCGGGTTTTGGGCCCGAAACATCCGGCCGCAGCTCCGCAAATGATAGAGCATGTCCTATTCTTGTCCGCAATTGCGGACAAGAAAAGGCATTTTCTATATAGTTCTGGCAATGTGCGGATCCGCAAAATGCGGAAAGCACATTGCCGGTGTCCGTGTTTTGCGGATTCGCGGATCATCAAACGGACGTCTGAATGAGCCTTACAGGGGGTGATTAGTGACAGGGGGGGTGATAAGGGGGGTGACATGGGGTGATCAGGGGTTAATCAGCAGTGACCGGGGGGGGGGGGGTGTTGGTGTGTGCTGATTGGTGCAGTTACAGTGTCCTCTGGTGGTCCCAAGCAAAAGGGACCACCAGAGGAGCAGGCAGCAGGCATATCAGACGCTGTTTACAAAACAGCATCTGATATGCGATTCAGATGCCATTTTTTTAACACTCACAGTACAGTTTTTATTTTGAATTGACCTATTAAGGAATAAAAGCTGCACTGTGATTGGTTGCTATGAACAGTTGACAGTTATAAATAAATGTGCAACTTGGTGTTCAAGCATGGACATGTCAGAAAATAGTCTCTTCAAACCTTTTACCTACAACTAGCAGAACTCTATCTGGATTCACACATCTCTCACATTCGAAAGTGGGAGAGAGAATTGAACACAAGCATCCCTATGACAAAATGGAAAAAAGCCTATTTAACTTCAATGCGCAGCACATCATGTGCAGACAATCATGAGGCTCATTCCAAACTAATCTTCAGATGGTATTACACCCCATACAAGCTCTCTAAAATATATAAAGATTCCCCCGATCTATGTTGGAGAGGCTGTAATCAAGTCGGCACAATACTTCATATATTTTGGGAATGCCCAATTATTACAGGTTTCTGGAAAGAAACTGCCCTTCTAATCTACTCTTCACTTAACATCAATCTACCATTTAAGGGCTCATGCACACGAACATGTGCCAGCCGTTCCGTGCATTTGGGACAGCAATTGCGGTCCCCAATGCACAGACAACATCCGTGCGGCAGCCGCAGACGGATCTAGACCCATTCATCTTGAATGGGTCCGTGATCCGTTTGTTCCGCAAAAAAGTAGTGCACGCGGTGCGGAGGCACGGCCAGAAACACCACGGAAGCACTCTGTACTGCTTCCATGGGTTCCGCCCCATCCTTCCGCATCGCATCTCCTGGTTCGCGGACCCATTGAAGTGAATGGGTCTGTGATGCGGGATGCACACGGCCGGTGCCCCTTTATTGCGGACCCGCTGTATGCGGGCCTCAATACGACCACGGCCAGCACACGTTCGTGCGCATGAGCCCTAATCCTGACATTTTTTTTATTTAGAATTGATAGGTACTCGGTCCCCCAAAGGACTGTTCTCTGTCATATTTTAAGAGCCTCTCTCTAATGTATAGCGCAAAGCTGGAAATCCTCATCAACTCCTCACATGTCTCAAATAATAGGGAAGGTAAATGTCAATTGTAGCTTTAAAAAAAATGATTGCCAGAAGCAACAATACACGTAATACATAAAAAATTGGACACCATGGTCTACATCGAGGTACTTCTCATTATGAGACAGCTAAATTAGGTTGTGATGAACATTTTTTCGGAATGTATGTTTAAGTGGTTCCGTATGCATTCCATTTTTTACTGACAACATATTTTGCGGTCCCATTGAAATGAATGGGTCAACACCCTTTCCGCTAAAAAGCGGAACGAGTGCGGAACATAACATACAACCGTCTGAATGAGCCCTAAGGGACCTAAATAGATTTTCTAAGTTCTCTCTAGTTACCTATCCTTTTGTTTATTTCATCTCTACCCCATCTACCAGTTTATTTTTTCTTCTACACTTTACACACAGTACACAATACCTTTTTGGCGAAGCACACAAAGCAAGCACCAAGGTCGCTTCTTAGAAGCACAATAAAGAATAGGATGATGCTTTACATAAAATAAGGAATGTTATCTGAAAAATTGTATTATATTGGAACTTGTATTCTCATTTGATTACCTGATTATAATAGTATTCTGCCTGACACTGTAACAAATCAGACTGTATTGTACTTTGCATGGTTGCTGTTATATAAGCAGCATATGTATCTGTCACTGTTTGGGACACCATAGCAGGCTATAAGGCTGGCGGGCACTATGGCCAAGTGTGTTTTGGTGGCAATGTACCTGATTATATCATAGGGGCACTGAAAAAGCTTTACTCAATGGCTCAGAACTTTGCATTTACCTGTTACCATACCTGAGCATTTGTACATTAAAATATGGCCATAAGGCCTCAAGCACACAACTTTTTGGTCCGCATCCAATCTGCATTTTGCGAATCAGATGCGGACACATTCATTTCAATGGGGCTACATCCATATGTCTGTTCCACAGGCTTACAAACAAAAATAGAACATATCCTATTCTGGGCTGTTTTGTGGACAAGAATAGGCATTTGTAAAACACTGCCGGACCTGCGGAAGAAGAAAAGGCAGGATGCACACGCCCAGTATCCGTGTTTTGAGAATCTGTGATTTGCAGACCACAAAAAGGGATATGGTCATGTGCATGAGCCCTAATAAAGGTACACTTAGCTTTGTGCTCTGACTCACTTTTGTGGTCTTCGGTCCCAGTCCTCTAAAGTTCCAGACTGACCTGGTGCAGTGTCCCCAAGCGCAACGTGAGGCCAGTCATAAGTTCCTGGAATGCACCTGACCCCATACATCCAGAAGTTTACAGGACAGGGACCAGAGGACCACAGAAGTGAGCGAGGGACTCAGAACGGATGACAGGGAGCAGGTGAGTATCATTTTTAATCAGTTACAGTAATCTAGAATTTAAAAAAAATAAAAATGCACAAAGCTGAAAACCTCTTTAGGGTACGTGCACACAGCAGTGTACAGTAGTTTATGCTGATTTTTATATGAATTTTGCTCCATTTCCACACCAAATCGATCTGTTACATTAGGATTTTGTCACAGATTTGCTCCAGATTTCACTGTTTGCATTACAAAGGGTGAAATCTGCACATAAAATCCACACAATCTATAGTACTAAGTTGTGGATTTTCTACACGAAAATCCATGTGCAGTACGCACCATGTGTATGTGTCCTTAAAAGGGTTGTCGAAGTTATTTTTTTGTTCTTTGTATGTTGCTAACTAAGCAAATGTAAGGGGTTTCCAATTCACTTACTTTATCACCAGTGGCCCCTTTCTCATAGTTCACTGAGGCTTCTCTCCCTGCTCTGATGACGTTCCGTGCACAAGCCTGATGGAGCAGGTCTGCCTCTGTGCACAGAATGTCACCGTCAAAGCGGTGATGATTGGAGTGACAAGCCAAGTCCCCTGCACTGCTGGATCTGCTGGCATCCAATGTTGGATGAAGGACCTGCCGTGATGTCACAGGATCACATGGGTCACATGGTCCACTCAAATGCTTCTATGATTGGACCATGTGACCCTGTGACGTCACCACAGGTCCTCAAGCATCCAAACTATCAAGAGAGAAGACGTTCTGGGGCTCTGCGCGTACAATGGGAGAAAGGTAAGTTAACTCTTTATTATTTTTAACCCTTTAAAGCCCGGGGAACATTGCATTCTGTAATTAGAATGCGATTATTTTCCCTTATAACTATGTTATAAAGGAAAATAATTACACATACAGAATACTCATCCCGAAACCAGACTTCAGTGATGAAGTCTGACTTCGGGTCTGGGTACCAAGCATGCGGATTTTTTCACGCGCGTGCTCAACGCACTACAAACGTTAGCACACGCGCGGAAAAATCGCGGCGATTCCCGCAACGCACCCGCATCTTATCCGGGCGTCAAACATGACGCCCGTGTGCAAGAGGCCTTAGGATTTCACAGGGCATTTTTACGCATTTGGATTCTCACGCTTTAGGTTCCCTAAAATGCCAGGACAGTATAAATACCCCACATGTGACCCCATTGTGGAAAGAAGACACCCCAAGGTATTCTGTGAGGGGCATGGCGAGTTCACAGAATTTTTTTTTTTTAGCACAAGTTAGCGGAAATTGATATATATATTTTTTTTATTTTGTTTTTTACAAAGTCTCATATTCCACTAACTTGTGACAAAAAATAAAATTTTACATGAACTCACCATACCCCTCACAGAATACCTTGGGGTGTCTTCTTTCTAAAATGGGGTCATATGTGGGGTATTTATACTGCCCTGGCATTTTAGGGGCCCTAAATCGTGAGAAGAAGTCTGGAATCCAAATGCGTAAAAATGCCCTGTGAATTCTAAAGGTACTCATTGAATTTGGGCTTTGCATCCAGGCTGCAAAAAGTGTCACACATGTGGTATCGCCGTACTCAGGAGAGTAGGGCAATGTGTTTGGGGTGTATTTTTATATATACCCATACTTTGTGTGAGAAATATCTCTGTAAATGACAACTTTTTAATTTTTTTATACAAAGTTGTCAGTTTACAGAGATATTTCTCTCACCCAACATGGGTATATGTAAAAATACACCCCAAAACACATTGCCCTACTTCTCCTGAGTACGGCGATACCACATGAGTGACACTTTTTTGCAGCCTGGGTGCACAAAGGGGCCCAAATTTCAACGAGTACCTTTAGGTTTTACAGGGCTGCTCACAATTTAGCCCCGCCCAAAATGCCAGAACAGTAAACACACCCCACAAATGACCCCATTTCGGAAAGTAGACACCCCAAGGTATTCACTGAGGGGCATAGTGAGCCCGTCTGAGATTTTATTTTTTTTTGCCAGAAGTTAGCAGAAATGGAAACTTTATTATATATTTTTTTTTTCCTCAGAAAGTGTCATTTTCCGCTAACTTGTGAAAAAAAATGAAATGATACATGAACTCACCATGCCCCTCCGCGAATACTTTGGGGTGTCTTCTTTCTAAAATGGTGTCATTTGGGGGGTATTTATACTATCGTGGCATTCTAGCACCTGAAGAAACATGACAGGCGCTCAGAAAGTCAGAGCTGCTTCAAAATGCCGAAATTCACTTTTTTGCACCATAGTTTGTAAACGCTATAACTTTTACCCAAACCAATAAATATACACTTATTGGATTTTTTTTTATCAAAGACATGTAGAACAATAAATTTAGAGAAAAATTTATATATAAATGTAGTTTTTTTAAAAAAAATTTACAACAGAAAGTGAAAAATGTCATTTTTTTTGCAAAAATGTCGTTAAATTTTTATTAATAGCAAAAAAAGTAAAAATGTCAGCAACAATGAAATACCACCAAATGAAAGCTCTATTAGTGAGAAGAAAAGGAGGTAAAATTCATTTGGGTGGTAAGTTGCATGACGGAGCAATAAACGGTGAAAGTAGTGTAGTGCAGAATTGTAAAAAGGGGCCTGGTCATTAAGGGTGTTTAAGTTAGGGGGGCTGAAGTGGTTAAAGGGTATGTTCACACATTGCAGAAATGCTGCAGATTGTTGGTCAGACAACTGCATGCGGAAAATCATCAACATTTTATGGTACCAGCAAAGTCCTTTTTCATGGACCAACAACCCCCATACAATTGAATGGGACCGTGTAATACATGTGCTTTTGTTGCTGGTATTTTTCCACAGAATCACGGCAAAACTGCAGTGAACTTTTCCGCTGTATTTTGACTCACGTGTGGATATAGCCTAAGGGTACAGCTGCATGGGGACAGCCGCATGGGGACAGATGTTTTACAGGGAATTTCACTTAATTTATTCACATTATTTATAATAAAGTATTTGTCATGGATCTGAATTCACCCTATGCCAGTGATTGCTAACCTCCGGCATGCTCCATTAGTTTCTATGGAGTTCTGAGAACAGCCAAGCAAGTGTACATCTTAAGAGTTGTAGTTTTACCACAGCTGAAGTGCCGGAGGTTAGCAATCTCAGGTCCATTATGCTTGCCCATAGATTTCTATTAGGACGGAGCAAAACGCAATGCCTCTTAAATGCTTTCGTTTTTCATTCCGTCTGGCCACCCTAAGCAAAAAGTTAATGAGCTGTCAGAATAGAAAGATGTATTCTTCCGAAAAATAGATGTACTTCAGGTTCATAACATTATACAAGCAGTACCAATATTGACCACTAGGTGTCACCATTTATCTGTAATATATGACTACCCAGCAAGAGGATTGCGCATATAGGGATTTAAATGGCACAAATTAATTTAAATTTATGCTGAAATGTGGCAGTCCTGTTTCCATCAGTGATAACAAACCAGGACCTGCACTAGCAGTCATTTTGGTAGCCACCAAGCTTTCCCAGAAACAGATGCAGCTAAGAAATGACTGATTACTTTGTTTGATAACATGACAGGCTAAAGCTGCTGATGGGCAATATCTATTCCAGATTTTTTAATTTAATTTAAATTTAATTTTCTATTTTGTTGTGAAATTAGGACTGTCCTACACCGCCAGCAGATGGCAATGGTGAATCACAGATCAGACAGTAGTCCTTCTTGGCTAGGATTATTTCCACTTGTACACCTGCCCCGCAGCATGCCATTTAGGAGTCCGATGCTTGCCAAGTGTCGCTCGTCCAGGAAAGGAACTGCTGCCAACTGACCCAGTTTTCTTGAAACACTCCTAGTGCTCTAATTCCAGCCCCGATGCATTCTGGTAGCTGTTCTGTTTCCAGTTTACTTTACTATAATCCAAAAGTCTGCAGAAAATGTAATCATTAAAAGATGTTTGGTAATATTACAAAAAAAAAACCTGAGCGTTAAATCCAGGCCCAAATTAAAATCTGTAGTATTCTAATACAAAGTTACAGTCTAGGGATATCCTCTGCATTGTGCTCTGCAGTTGTGTAGCTACTTCCATGTTCTGCTATGGAATTGTATCGAGCAAAGGGCAGATCCAGGATTGTAAACAGGAAGGTAGGGGGGCAGAAAAGTAGTGGCGTGCAGGGTGTGCCACAGCAAATATATATATATCACGGATGCGGACCCATTCATTGCGTTCGCATCACGCATTTTACCCGCGCGTGTGAAAGGGGCTGCAAACTTGTGCACATTTGTGTGCAGAAAATCCACATGAAATCTGCACCAAAAATGCACATCAATCTGCACTATTAGTTGTGTTTTTGGTACAGTTTTTATAGTTTTTTTGTGCGTATTTGCAGATGCAGATTTTTCACAGATCTCACCCTTCCATTGAAAATAATGAAATAAAAACAATAAAAGCACAACAACAATTGACATTTTAAAATCCACACAACAGGTCAATTTCTGTACCTAAGAGAAAAGGAAAGTGTACATGAGATGTGTCCAATCTCATACACTTTGCTGGTACTGTATTATGCCTCATTCACACGTCAGTGTTTTGGTCAGTGATATCCACCAGTGATTGTGAGTAGAGACGAGCAAACTTTAAAAAAAAGTTCGGCGTTCGCCGTTCGGGTTGTGGTAACTCGCGCATCCCGTTATGGATTCCCCTATCGCGGCATATGGAATCCATAAGGGGCGGCTTCCACCAACCCGAACTGTTGAACAGCCGAAGGACCTGGGGTGACGTCACCGTCATGTGATCAGTGCAGGGGGCGTGGCTCAGCAGGGATCAAATCCTGTTCTGAGCCACGCCCCCTGCACTGATCACATGATGGTGACGTCACCCCAGGTCCTTCGGCTGTTCAACAGTTCGGGTTGGTGGAAGCCGCCCCTTATGGATTCCATATGCCGCGATAGTGGAATCCATAACGGGATGCGCGAGTTACCACAACCCGAACGCCAAACTTTTTTTTAAAGTTCGCTCATCTCTAATTGTGAGCCAAAACCAGGACTGGAGCCTCCACAAACATCAGGTATAAGGGAAAGATCTGCACCTGTTCTGTATTTAAAGCCGCACCTCGTTTAGGCTTAAAATCACTGATGGAAATCACTGACCAAACACTGATGTGTGAATAAGGCATAACGAAAATGTGTCACCAAAAATTTGATCTGCCAGTTGAAATCAGATAGTAGCATATCTCCTTTTTTCTAATCTGTTTTTATTTTCTGATTGCAGATTTTATTATTCTATTTTCTGAACATGATTATGGGGGCGGACATCTTGCCCGAGCTGTTCTTAACAGCATTTAGAAAGTATTACGAAAATTGCTTTACGGCAGCCCTATGGGCCATAGACACAATGGTCTGGATTGACTATTATGGTAGAGTTTTCTAGGCCTGCTCTGTGCCCTGTGCAGAGATCCTTGTACAAGGAAAGAATAGATAAGATGTGACAATCACCTGTTGTGAATGGTGGATCCTACACAGAGGTGATATAATCACAGGCAGGATTAGAATGACAAATAACCAGTAACTACAGTAAAGGGATCTGTACAGACCAAGAAGTGGTGCTTATTATTAGGCTACTTTCACACTGGCGTCTTGTGCGGATCCGTCATGTATCTGCACAGACGGATCCGCACTGATAATACAACCGCATGCATCCGTTCAGAACGGATCCGTTTGTATTATCATGAACATAGGCAAAACGGATCCGTCTAGAACACCATTGAAAGTCAATGGGGGACGGATCAGTTTTCTGTTGTGTCATATTGTGTCATTGAAAACGGATCCGTCCCCATTGACTTACATTGTATGTCAGGACGGATCCGTTTGGCTCCGTTCCATCAGACGGACACCAAAACGCTGCAAGCCTCCAGAGCGGAATGAAGACTGAACGGAGCCAAACTGATGCATTCTGAATGGATCCTTATCCATTCAGAATGCATTGGGGCAAAACTGATCCGTTTTGGACTGTTTGTGAGAGCCCTGAAACGGATCTCACAAGCGAATCCAAAAATGACAGTGTGAAAGTAGCCTTAGTGGCCAGCAGTGGCGTACATTGAGAAGTAACGGCCCCAGAGCAAGGATCAAACCAGGCCTAAACCCTTTTAAATGACTCTTGGGCCATTTTTCCACTACCTCATTTGCTAAAAGTTGTTCCTTTAGAGCAGGGGTGGGGAACCTTTTTGCTACTGTAATGACCCAGAGTGCTATTGCCACTCCGCACCCCGCTAATGTCTCCTATGGGCTAGCACAGTGTCATCTTATGCATTTATTGCAGGTCCTATACAATGTGCATTGCTATTTCTATGCAACTGTTATTGTTCATGTAATGTACCTGGTTCACCAGAAGGTGGCAGCAAGCATGGCAGAGCTACATTTGCAGAGGATGGAACCTTCTTTCTATTCTCTTCTCTCCCTCTAAGGAGCAGTTTAGTTAGTTAAAGGTCAGTGGAGAGTACCCCCTGCTTGGGGAAAGAAGCAGGTCCACGTCCCTGCTGGACGTGTCCTGACTAAGCCAGCTAGAGCACCTTCAGCTCTGCTGGACACAGAGGCCAAAGCCTGAAGCCTCTGAAAATGCTAGATTCCCTGGTATTAATCTAAAGACAGACTACAGAGAGAAGTTGCAGCATACAGAAAGAAGCAAAGTTATACAGTAAGCTTGTCAGCACAGCAGACCCAGAGAGCAACAGATGTAGTAGAGTTGAATTTGTTTGCCTGCCAGAGTTAATGCTAATGCCTGCTGGGAACCAAGACAAAGCCTGAAACTGTTGGAGAAACGTTTATTCAAGTAAAGCTGTTATTGAACTTCATCACAAGGTCTAGACTCAATTTATTTCTTCAAATCCCTCGATTATTCCCCCCATTTGCTCTGCTTTGGACGACAATGCCTAAGTAATAGCAGTCTATTTTTTTAGGTTGAGAATGTTATATATTTAGTTCTTTGTTTGGAATTAATGGCAGCCAAGCTCATCCCAGAGGGGCCCAGAGAGGGATTCACCCAGCTTTCACTCTCCCTGCCACGGTCCCTGCCTCTTTCTTTAAAACTGTCCCTACCTTTGACCCTTTCTCAGCCTCATATCTGCCCCCACCTCCATCAGCCTCAAAACAGCCTCCTTTCAGACCCCCAAGCCTACATCAGCCTCAGATAAGACCCTCATCAGACCCTCCCCAGCCTTAGATCAGACCCCCAGCCTCAGATCACCCCCCCATCAGACTTCCCAACCTCAGATCAGACTCCCATCAGACCCTCCCTAGCCTCAGATCAGCCCCCATCAGACCCCCAGCCTCAGATCAGCATCAGACCCCCCAGCCTCAGATCAGCCCCCATCACACCCCCCCCCCCCAGCCTCAGATCAGACCCAATCAGACCCCATCAGATCCACAGCCTCAGATCAGACCCTCTCCACCCTCAGATCAGCCCCAATCAGACCCCAGATCAGACATTTAAAATAAATAAATTAACTTACCTCTCCAGCTCCGGATGATGCTGCCTCTTGGCAGATTCACTTACCCTCCTTGGTCTTCTTCCTGCCGCGCTGTACTGTGACCTGACAGCGCACAGCGTCAGCTCATAGTGCGTGTCTATGTGCACTATGTCCTGACACTGTACGTGTCAGGAGACAGCGTGCGGCCAGAAGAAGACCAGGGAAGTTGAGTACAGTTAGCAATGCGCTGTTCTCACCTTCCTGTGCCTCCCGCATGCTAATGACCGCTTCCATAATGGAAGCGTCCATTAGCATTTTCTGGCAGGGGGGGCCTCATGAAATGGTCCTTCGGACCGCATATGGCCCGCGGGCCGGAGGTTCACCACCCCTGCTTTAGAGGGTAAAGAAGAGGGGATGATCCCAACTAAGACTGCGCCCCTCTTTCCCTGGGCCCCATAGCAGTCGCATGGTCTGCCCCTATTGTAGTTACACCCCTGGTGGCCAGTGTGAAAACTGCAGGATTTTATGATTTTGTTTAAATATAGATATAGAGATGGAAAATGAAACATATCATCAAGCATGCTTCTTGGCATTGAGTACTGCTATTTTGGTCACAGGTACTGGGTACACTGAAATCCTTTTCTCGCTTTTCCACCAGTTTTATTTTAGTTAATGTAGAATCGCCATACTGTGAGTACAGCCTTAGCACACTACTTTACATTTCTTAGTGTTAAATCTTATCATTCTAGGCCGTCTTCACCTAACCGTGTTATCATAGTTTTCAATTGAGCATAGTTTTTAGTGCCCTAAAGAGTTTTTTGTCATTGTGAAAGTTCAGAAAGTCAATAATAAAAAAATAATAAAAAATAATAATATATAATCTTAATATGACACATCATAATAGTGATAATAATAAAAATACCCAAAGGGGTCCCAATACAGAACATTCCAGTCCCCACTTCCTATTTTGATTTTCTATCCTTTACAGCTACTGTAGTGAATTTTCAGGTTCAACAATACTGGATGTGCCTCCAAGTATTTACAAGACAGAGGTTTGACAAGGGTACTTTCACACTTGCGGCATGGCTATCTGGCAGGCTGTACCGGCGGGTGCATGTTCTTCTCTCATGGTTACATAGGTCTCCTGAAAGTACTCAATGCCCCCCCACATTCCAACTACATGCTTGGGTTATATTGAGTTCCAGTGACATTGGCCTCTGCATAAGTGAATGTGAGCCAGGGAGATTAGGTCGTACTATGTGCTGGGATGGATGTGGAAATTCTATGGGCAGTGCTATGTAAATGATTGGTAATTATTTTGAACTTCCCTTATTGCTCTTTTCTTGTCCTTTTACATTGGACGTATGAATCAGCAAAAGAATGTGCGTCCCAAATATGTGTTATCTACGTTCCAAGGATGCCTTCAACCAGGGATGGGGATGTTTATGGAGCTGGTTGTTCTTATTAGGGGTGGCTTGAAATAATACATTCAAAGAAAAGCTCCGAGCTTTATTCCAAAAGCCTTCAGAGCCCGCTTGCATGTCACGCTGTCCCCTCTCACACCCAGTTATGTGTTACACATGGAAAAGTCTTTAGAAGTCTTCCCGTAACAATGTTAGAATTTTATATGTTGAAAATTTTTGACCTGAACATTCTGCCAAAATTCATTTGAGCCTCTGCTGTGTTTATTCCATTGCCCCTTCCAAACGTTTTAGCAATGACTTCAAAGCAGAAAATGTGGAACAGTTGCACATTGCCTGCTCTGGAGAGTCTGGAGCATTGGGGTCTATGGATGTTTAATCATTGCTTTGCTTGAGGTGTCACTCATCGAGTTAAAGTTTAGCTATTGTACAGATACACTTTAAATGGGTATTCCCATCTTAGACATTTATGGCATGGTCAGGGAAACTATAATAATTTCAACTACAATGTCCCTTATAACGGAACCAATCTCTTATTACATGGCTCGGCACTGTGTTCTTTCAATGGTGACTGTGCTCTCATAAAAGAACCAGTGGTGTATTCATGGAGACACCATTACTGTATGGGTCAGTATGGATAAGGAATTTGTGTAGGCAGAGAAAAGATAAGAGGGTGCTGGAAAAATGAAGAGCCAAATAAGTCTGTGTATCAAATTCTTGAACAAATTGTTATGGAGGTCTGGTCTAGATGGAGAAGAAAAGTACAATGAAACACTCCAATCAGAGCAGACATCCCCTGCGAGTCACTGGATTTAACTGTAGTGTTAACCCTTATACAGTCTCTAGAGCGCCTGTATAGAACTGGCATCTACCACTATATGGTCAATCTATGGTTGTAATTGTGGTCTTAGTAAAGTGGCTTTATTCAGTAACAGTAGGGTGGTATTATTCAGTCACTATGTGACAGTAATATGTGTTCATGGTGCAGTGGCATTTTTTGGCCCTTGTATACTGGTGTGGGGTATGAATTAATGTATTTGTGTTTCTGTACAGGCTGGGGATGGCTGCAGAAGCATGGGGCCAAAGATGTCTTGACAGCAAACTATTCTATCTTCAAAAGTTATTATGGTGGTCTGGGCCACATGGAAAATAAATAACTTCTACATTCAGAGAAGACGTCACCTTCAAATCACTGAATTTCTAGGGATTTGTCCCTACTCCTGACTTGTATGTTATAGTAAATCCTTGTATTGTTGCACCCTCTGCCCCCAAAGCCGGCTTTGAGCGGTCCGCTCTGATTGGATCGCGATCATAACCGGGGAATAAGAGACGCCCAGAGCAGAAGACGGCGTCTCCACCCCGTTGCCAGATTACAGCTCGCTCGCAGTAAAAACTGGGCTCTGAACCAGCCAAACGGGGGGAAGGTATGAGAAAAAAATACATCGCAGGCATTAGTGGGGGCCGCACTAAAAGGTTTTGACATAGTTAGCCTATGTCAAAACCGATGAAAGGTCCTCTTTAATATCAATCAGGAGCACTACAGAAATTCGCAGTGTAGCTCTGGCCTAAAGGCTCATTTAGACAAGTAGATAATCGGGACAGTTTGGAGGTATGCCCATGTACAGTTCACATCTTTTTGGTACAACACATGAAACATGCTCACAAATCATTCAACCTTCTGCTGACTCTTTCTATTCTCCTGCTACTAGTTGTCACCAAACCCAGGCCCACATTCTACCAATTTCAGTTTCTCACCTGCCAAAGAAACCTCTGATTAACATTGGCAGTACATCTCTCTCTGAATTGTAAAGCACTGCGGAATATGGTGGCGCTATATAAATAAAGATTATTATTATTAAATATGTCGAATCTGAAGTTCCAGCACCAATAAAATATGAAATTACTTTATTTAGTCCATGGAAAAGTTAAAAACATAAGTTTCCAACACATTTCAAGTGTATAAAACGCTCTTAGTCATGGCAAGAAGCGGAGTTTGTGTTAGTATATAGGGTGCAGATATGTTGGTGAAGCGAGAAGCTGAAGTCATCTGGGTGGCAAACTCTGCAGAGACAAGTCCTGGCTGTGAGAAGACACCATGGTGGTCTGAACCAGATGGAAAGGAAAGAGAATAACTGCAGAGGAGATATAAAGGAGATATAAGGGCAGCATGGTGGCTCAGTGGTTAGCACTAGTTCGTGGCAGCGCAGAGGTCCTGGGTTTGATTCTGACCGAAGACAACGCCTGCATGGCGTCTGTATGTGCTCCTTGTGTTGGAGTGGGTTTCCTTCCAAAGACATTCTGATAGGGACCTTAGGCCTCATGCACACGACTGTATGTGTTTTGCGGTTCCCAAACCGCGGATCCACAAAACACGGAAGCTGCTCCGCGTTCCGTTCCGCAATTTGCAGAACGGAACGCGGCCCATTGTAGAAATCCCTATTATTGTCCGCAAAACGGACAAGAATAGGGCATGCTCTATTTTTTTTGCGCGGCCACGGATCGGAAGAACGGATGCGGACAGCACACGGAGTGCTGTCCGCATCTTTTGCGGCCCTATTGAAGTGAATAGGTTCGTACCTGAGCTGCAAAATATGCGGCTCGGACGCGAACCAAACATACGGTTGTGTGCATGAGGCCTTAGATTGTGAGCCCCATTGGGGACAGTATGATGCTAATGTAAAGCGCTGTGGAATATGTCAGTGCTGTATGAATTATGAGTGAGTATAATAATAAAGTGTAAGTCACTTAATGACATTTATTCTGCTATTAACTGCATTTTATTAGGGCTGTAGTCACTCATATGGTCTACAGAGCAATGATGGGTGGTAGCGTTCTCTTTTGTGAAATAACCACTCTCAGCCCACCTTTAGGCTGGGAACACACCTAGGCGTTTCTGAATCGCGCGTTTTATGCGCGTTTTTTTATGCGCATTTTGTTAACTTACAAACGCGCGTCATACGCGCGATTGAGTGACTCTCCCCTATGGTATCATTGTCCATAGGCGCGTTAAAACGCCCCAAAGAAGCTCATGTACTTGTTTGGGCGTTGCCCGTTTTACAGCGCGTTCAAACGCGCTGTAAAACGCCCAAATGTGAACCATGCCCATAGGGAAGCATGGCTTTTCACATGTTGTGCGTTTTACAGCGCGTTTGAACGCGCTGTAAACCGCTTAGGTGTGTACCTAGGGTTACACCTGTTTAGGCCATATTGGGATCTGTAGTTTAACACTTTACAAGCCTAAATGGCAGGAACTAACCTGACTATGCAAATGGTATCTGCAGTGAGCTGTTTTATGGTTCAAAAACTTTTTATTGAGGCAGGTATAAGAAACAAAATACACCGCATGGTGTGAAATAAATGGAGTTATACACATCGGATGCAGCATATGGTCAGTGAGCTGTTTTAAGAGCTGTTGCTGTATATTCTGTATATACAATGCTTGGTTCTGGTGCCGAATTTGTGTCCTAAGTTTCTGGTGCTTTATTTATGTAATGAGCTTGGTCCTGGTGCTATATTTATGCTTGAGCTTGGTTCTGGGCTGTGTATATGTTCTGATCTTGGTTCTGGAGCTGTATTTATATAATGGAAAACACACAAAAGGAATGGTGCGCTCACCTAGGGAGTGTAGGAGCTCGGACCTTGCTGGGAGCCAAGGCGTTCACTTGGAATCAGTAGAGAGCAAAAGCACGGGTCCAGCTTCACAAGTTTCAAATACTTTATTTAATCCTGTGCACGTTTAAAAAACCATCAGTAGCAGCATTGCATCATCGACGCGTTTCGGATCGCTCCAAATATGGATCCTTAATCCGTGCTTTTCCTCTCTATTTATATAATGAGTTTGGTTCTGGTGCTATATTTATGTACTGAGCTTAGTTCTGGTGCTTTATATATCTGTGCCATGCTTGGATTTGGTGCTGTATTTACTCTTCACTGCTCTTTGCAGCTCTCTTGCAGTCTAACACAATTTGAAGTTCTGTGGGAATTATAGATTACAGATGTCTCTTTATCTGTAATGGTGGTTTTAAAGTCTGACTGCGGCGGAGCTGAAGTGGTGCCTACTAGATGGCAAATGGTATCTATAGACCCCAGATGAGAGGGAAGGTGTGATCTAGAAACCCAGGCTTCAAAAGGTGTGAGGTCTCCAGGATCCTTAACCCCTTCCGACATGAGCTATACATGTACGGCACATATCGGGTCTTTGAAAATGGCACCTGCTCTGGAGCAGATCGGGTATCATAGCCAACGAGTGCCTGATGTTTCACACTGCAGATACCTGGAGCAAATGTCTGTGACTGGCGATAACGCCAATCACAGACATTTAACCCTTCAGATGCCATGGTCAGTAAAACATCAGTTTTACTGCTCTGTCTTATCTTTTTGATGTATCACCCAGTGTACAAATGTCTTTAACATCTTTTACATGTTGTGCTTTTATTTCAGTCGTCCATTTGTACACCTGCCTGATGAAGGAGCCTCTGAGCTTGCAAACATATTTTTTTCTGGTTAGCCAATAAAGGTGTTTTTTAACACGAAAGTATTGAACATTACATAAACCATGTCGCTGTAGGCCCTGAACAATTTACTCAGCGGGGTATAAATCACTAGATAACCAGTCACATTTTACATTTTCAGGTTTTAGGAAAGCTGGGTGACAAGGCGGCCATATTTGTTTCCATTTTTGTGTGTGAAATGAATGGTTGTCTGGGGACAATATCTGCTCGCTCATTCTCTCCTAGATGTTTAGGGTATTCACTTGTAAAGCAAACATTGTACTCTGCAGTATGTGCAGCAGCGGCTCCGGTAGTGGTTTCCTGCAGATGACATTGTGTTATGATTCCTCACATGCGGTATACTTCTTCAGTTGACATTGTGCCCGGTGTGTATTCTTTTTCTTTCTAGTGGATTATTTTAGTAGTGCAGGTGCTGTCGGGCGTCTGCCAGAGAGCAGGTAACACAAGCCCCTCAGTGTCTTCGGCAGGCAGAGCCGACCACAAACGCCCGTGCTAATCTTTGTATGCTCATTCCTCGCCGAGTCCCTGGAGCCGTAACAGACGACCTGGCAGGCCATTCATAACACAGAAGAAGTTGTAGCACAGTACGGAAAAAGTAACCCACTTGCACTCACCGGCGGTTTTATTTATTTACCTTAGGCAGGCCATGTTTGATGAGGCTGAAGGACAGCGTCCTGGGCGTGTGCGCGACAGATCCCGCAACTGCAGAATATTTTTATTTTTAAGATTTGATGTGGGGCGATAAGCCAAAAGGGTTTGGAACCCACAGTTGGAGACACATTCAGTGCCCTGAAAGGTTTCGGATGTCGCTTTTGAAGTGGATGGGGGTCAAGTTTAAAATACCTTGGGTGGGTGTGAGTGTGACAGTGAGACCATTGTGCTGCCAAGCCCGACCTTACATGTGATAGTAGGGAAGGACAGCTGTGCACTCTCTCAGCTGCCGCTCCCTGTATAGCATCTTAAACTGTCCTGAGCCCCCCCCCCCCCCCCCCCCCCCCATTTGTGAAGAATGATTTGTCCTGTTACATAGGTAAATAGGAGGGACAGATACAAAGCCGCGGGGTGCAGTGCTCGGCTGAGTTTGGTGGAATTGCTCCACATTTGGATGGCATCCCAGATGTACACGTGTACTGTTTATTTAGTCTGACTATGTTCGTGTGTTTGCAAAGTTTATGGGCTGGTCCAAGGACGCTTGCTTCAGCTTCTTCTGCCTCCGAGCCACTTTATTTGCAGCAATCATAATAAGTTATAGGAAAAATAACAAGGAAATGTGAAGTTGAAACTTGTTTTTTTACAAAAGCATCAGGGCAGGATTGCAATTAACACCAAGCCTAAAATACAAGATACGTCCTCAGGGACAGGGCTAGAGGGCAATTTATTTTCCTTGAGACTGTTACAGCAAGACTGCAGAAAATCGTGTTGGAAATTTCTACCATATTCATAGGACGCTCGTAATTTTAATATTAAAGCTTGATGGATAGTAATAGATTTTTTAAGTTACTATGTAGTATGTAGACTGTAAGTAGTGTTGAGCGAACTTTGTGTTTCAAGTTTGGCGTGCAAGGTTCGGGTTATCTAAGAATTCCGGTATGGATTCTGCTACCCATACCGGAATTCATAATAAAATTATTAGATAACCAGAACCCGAACCTTGTACGCCAAACTTGAAACACAAAGTTCGCTCATCCCTAATTGTAAGCCCTCACGGGCAGGGCCCTCTCTCCTTCTGTACCAGTTTGTAAGTCGTCTTGTTCATGTTTAGTACAATTGTCTGTATTATGTATGTATATATTTTCATATGTACAGCGCTATGGAATGAATGGCGCTTTAATAATAAATAATAATAATAAAATAGTACCAGCCGCAGAAAAACTCTCGGGGCTTTAAAAGGATAGCCAAACACAGACATTTTCAGCTAGCTACAGGCTTGCAAGTAAAAGGAACAGCAACAGCACCTCACGCACCATGCCCGCATACATGCCCCACCATAAAAAGTGCCAAACACATGCCTCTTAATAGAAAATAGATGCTGCAGTTCCCATATATACAGAGTCAGCATATGTTTTTATATATACTGTAGTACAGCGCAGACAAACACAGGGGGGCCCTGAAGTCCCATGCAGATGGGGGGGCCCATGCCACAGGCTGGGTGCATCGCTGGAATGAAGAGCCATTGGCTCCCTGCTCCACCATTTAGACATCTCAAAGGCTGCAGGCTGGTTTAAGCCTACGAGACACAGGATGCGTGCCAATATGCCAGCATCCTGGCGCACGTGGCGAGATACAGTACGATGCCTGGGCTGGATTGTTGACAACTTGTCATTGTAATGGGGTTAGGTAAGTACACCTTTTTGAGAGGGGCATAAGGGGTGCACTTTTACTGAGAGTGGCATACAGGGGACCCTAATAACAAAGTGGACACAATAAAGGGGGCATTTATACTGAGAAGGGCATGAAGGGGGTACTGTTACTGAGAGGGGCATTATTACTTGTATGATTGCAGCCCCTTCCTCAGCCTGTGATGTCACATCCATGGCTATTCTGCAGCTCAATCCTATTCAAGTGATATACAATGTACAGCACTGTGCTTGGTATACTATGAAGAGGTTATAGCACTCATCCGAGCAGTGCAGCCCCTTCAAGCAGCTGATTGTCGATGGTGCTGGGAGTCAGGACCCGACCAATCTGATATTAGTGACCTATCCTGAGGACATGTAATCATTAATTTGTCCCTGGAAAAAAAACACTTTAATGCGCAAGAGGCTGACTGGAGAAACAGCGTAGTACAGTGAGCTTGGCTGTGTCCGTAATCTCGGCCACCACTGCAGTTTCTGGGGCAAACTAGGTGACAATATGGTTGCAATTAAAGCTTCTACTGGGGTTGTGTCCCAACTTTACAGATTCCCTATCTAGTTATCCAATATGTTAGCATGTCATTTCTGTATAAATCAGTCTAATTTGCCTTCCAGGAGTCTTGGAAAACAGGGTGGTAACCCAGTGGGAGTTGTAATAATGGCACTATTATCACCCAGTAATATTAGTTATTATTCAGCTTTTCCCAAATACCAAGTTACTAATTGGAAAATTTAACAGACTGAGACAGACAGTGGAGGATGATTGACTTATGTTCTATAGGGACTTTACCTGGAAATTATAGCCATATTTACCGCTTAATATTTTCATGGCTGGCAAGGGTTAAGGAAGATGGTTTGAATGATTACTTTGACAGACCTGGAGGGGAGCACAGCAGATATCCACCCATGAGACTGCAAAACCTAAAATGTGAGGACAGATCTCCCGCAGCCACGAAACTGAATAATATAGACCTCTGAGCTATTTTATGTCATCTATAAAATATATTAATTATATTTGTCAAGCAATGAAAGTAAAATGCAAAAGACAACTGCAGAAGAGACCTTCATATCTCCCAACATTAAGCTGTGCCTTTATCCCCACACAGTTCTCTCTATACAAACCCAATTCCATCCAGTCCCCTTTGTATCCACACAGTAACAGGACATGCTGCAGCCATTCCATGACCGTCGCACAGTGACCAAAATCCAGGATTGTCCGGCTGGAGACATGGACCTTGTTTGCATATTGTACAGAATTATGAGGTGGAACAGGTTTCTGTGTAGTCTATTTTGGGTTTAAATGGGTTGTGCTAAGATTTAAACTTATCTCCTAATGATCAGTGAAGGTTCAACCGCTGAGACCCTCACCAATACAACAGTGGGAGTCCTTCCCCCCTCCGGTATAACTGAAGTCAAGAATATGCGCTGCTTCACCATTCATCCCTATAGGTCTGCCAGTGATAGCCAAGCGTTGTACTCCGCTTCTCTTCTGCAGCTCCATAGATTTGAATGGTGCAGCAGCTCACATGCTTGACCAACGATCCATTCATACTGTGGAACAATACATGTTTGATTCCAGATGCAATGTGGCTGCAATATTGTGGGACTTTTCTTCAATACTCTATGGCAGTGATGGCTGACCTCCAGCACTCCAGCTGTGCTGAAACTACGACTCCCAGCATGTTCCATTCATTTCTGTGGAGTGCTGCGAACAGCCAAGCAAGGGGGCATCTTGGGAGTTGTAGTTTTACCACAGCTGGAGTGCTGGAGATTAGCCATCACTGCTGTATGGTATGGTAGACAGGGCATCGAAACTCGTGCAATGGCAGAATTGTGTGGTGCCTATGCCACAGTAGCAGATATGTCACCATGTAGTCAAAGGCCAAATGCCTGTAGACCAAGCCTCTGCCGTTTCTGTTCTGCTGCACATCTGGCAGGTATCCAGCAGTAGACTTGGATTATCCTGCAAGATTTCTCTCCCAGCGGAAGCAATCAACCGATCACTTTTCCTGGACAGTGTTCTTTTTTCTTGGCACATGGTAAAGAATGTGCAAATGCTATTTAAAGTAGAATGAAGAGGTGAGGTTTATAATATTGATGATCGAACAGTGTAGAACTGTTATTGACACTGACAGACAATGTTATGGAGAAACTGACTGGTAATGCCAATAGCATGGAAGTTCTGAGGCTTTTGTGATTTGCTCTGTTATGGGGGCACTGTGACTTGATCCGTGATTGGTTACACTGTTAGTGGCTCTGTTGTAGGGGTATTTGTAGACTGACTCCATTATGGGAGCATTGTAAGTGGCTCGATTATGGGAGTCACTCTGTTGTGGAAGTGTAAGGGGGTGCTCAGTAAGTGGCACACTTACCCCATGACAAATATTGTGTGTATGCTTCTAAGCTGTGTTGTATGGTAATCTACAGGGAATATACACCTGAAATATTACTTATTGTGACTAGATGCTGCTGAATTACCAGAGACTATATCTAAAAAAAACTGCAAGCAGGAATAAGTGTGTGGCTAAGACCACATTGGGTACCTGGAGTCTGTGCGGCATGGACAACAGGCAATGGGTGCAAAAAAGCCAAAAAAAGAGACACCTTGAGCGCTCACCAGGGAACAGCAGCAGAGTCAAGAGAAAGTTTAGAGTCCAGAAAGAGACTGGTGGCAACCTCCTCCTGGTCGTAGTGTAAGAATACACGTGCTTCCCGTGGAGCTAGAGCTGAGGGTGAGCTCCTTTGTGACCCACAGAGGCAGATGATAGACAAAGGTCTACACGCAAACAAACTCTAGAGGGACGTCCCAAAGAGCTTGAAGTCACTGAGCTTGAGTTAGGCCCCACTGGCTTGGTTATGGGAGGATTGTACTGGCTATGTTTTGGGGCACTGTTGTAGATTGACTTGGTGAATTGTGGACTGTAAGTGGCTCTGTTTTGGGGGCACTGCTGTAGATTGAATTGGCTATAGGAGCACTGTGACTGGCTCTGTTTTGAAGACACTGCTGTAGACTGACTTGGCTATAGGAGCACTGTGACTGTCTCTGTTTTGAGGACACTGCTGTAGACTGACTTGGCTATAGGAGCACTGTGACTGTCTCTGTTTTGAGGACACTGCTGTAGACTGACTTGGCTATAGGAGCACTGTGACTGTCTCTGTTTTGGGGACACTGCTGTAGACTGACTTGGCTATAGGAGCACTGTGACTGGCTTTGTTTTGGGGACACTGCTGTAGACTGACTTGGCTATAGGAGCACTCTGACTGGCTCTGTTTTGGGGACACTGCTGTAGACTGACTTGGCTATAGGAGCACTGTGACTGGCATTGTTTTGGGGACACTGCTGTAGACTGACTTGGTTATGGGAGCATAGTGGACTTTCTTATGGGGGACTGTAGACTGGCTCAGTTATTGACCCTCTCTTTGATGTGAGCAATGTTAGCTAGCTGTTATGTCTGTGTGAAGCTGCGGCTATCAGAAATATTATCCAGAGTGGCCTCTGTATGTTGGTGGCTTACCAGATCAGTTTCAAGAAAGGATCCTGGAGACTGCTATAATTGGCTTGTTTAACAACATACACTTTTATTAGAACATAAATGGGTTACTTGGTGATATAAGAATGTGCCCCTTGGTGTAAAACAAGGGTTCCCCATAGTGTTTAAATTAATAAAATGAGTCAATAGTCACCTTACTGTTTGCCTACCACTCACATTCTGGAAATGATGGTGCTTCTGCTTCTTGCTCCCTCTCAACATGTTAGAAATGACTGTTCAATCACTGGCTGAAGTGGTGATCCCCCTCTGAGAATGACTGGCTAAATGGGCATTCCCAGTATGTTAAGAGGGACTAAGAAGCATGGAGCGGGACCCTCAAGCATCGGAATGTTGGGGGACTTGTAAAGTGAATATTGGCTAGAATTGAATTATTATTTTACATCATTGAGAGCCTTTCTAAAATAAATGTAAATGACCAGATAACCCTTTTAACTATAGTTAGAATGGCACTGGTACCCTTAATTGATAACTATTTGTTAGAATTTGGTCAAACTGGACAAGATCATAGCATGTAATGTCAACCTATAGTCAATCAACACGTGATCTGTGATCAGATTACCAATCACCGTTTCTGTGGGTAGCACCTGACTAATGTGTATGGGTCCTCAAATTTCTCCACCATTTACAAATGTCAAAGGAAATTGAGGACTGAATATTTTGGATCTCAACGTGTCCAATCCCAAGCGAGAGAAGCAACTGGCACTTACCCACTCTCCCCATAGAAATTAAACAAAGCTGAGACCACATGTTTATGGTGGTGTCAAGAAAAAAATTTTTTGGCCACCTTATGTGTAGGGCCAGCTTTAGGTCTGGTAAGAGATGAAAATATTATTTCTTCCGACTTAGGCAGGTTGCATGTTGGAAGAATGAACTTCTAAGTTTCCGGGTCACAAAGTTCATTATTAAATACACTTGTGTCTCCGTGACCTCATCAATAGGTTAATGTATGCAAGCTTACCCAAAGCATTCTTAGCATGGAAAGCTATTGATCTGCCTCCTATCGACCAGGACATCCTTTCTAATGCTGCCATCTAGATCTGCAAATTGGTGGGGCACCAATGCACTTGCCTCTAACCAAGATTGAACTTCTTTCTAAAATTCCTTTAAAAAAATCTAAACTATGCATTAACAAAACAAAAATTAGCAGGAAAAAAGTTATTACTTTCAGGGGGTCATCTTGTGATACTTCCTGGCAGTAAACACATGCTTTTGATACATTGCCTCTCATCCAGCCAACACAGGTCTGTTGATAGCGTATGATCTCCCATCATCATTTCAATAGACTGTGGTGTTAAATATCTACTTTGAACACACTTAACCGGGAGATTTTTGTTGATTTTTCTAACCTTTTCTCTATTTTTAACTCTCTCTCTCTCTCTGTCAGAGGAAGCCAGCAGCTGCCATTGCTTAACAAGGTCACCTGCCGCTCTGTAAAGAAAAAAACACTGCTGGGGACCTGAACTGTGATAGACAGGGACAGAGATAAAGTGCTGCTGTCCTTTAAATGCACCCAGGATCCTCCCACCATCAGCTGTCTTCATTGGGTGGCCTTAAGGCGTAGCTCATGGTGGTCTTCTAGTGACATCTGTCCCTCAAAACAAACACCTCCCCTCACTGCATCTACACTATTTCCAGAGGGTTGATGTCTTTTTTTAGGGAAAATACACACGGACAGGCCTGTACATTATTAATTTACTTCCAAGGACTCCTCTCTACGTTATGGCTTAAGTCACAGGACTCAAGTTGTAAAAATGTCCCCTTGTCATCCCTGAATGGATGCTGGAAATTAAGTTACATGGAGACTGAAGTGCCTTCTGTCAATCTGGCTTCAGCACAGGAAACATGGGAATTATGCCCGTGCTGTAGGAGTCAATCACTTATGCATCTCTCTTTCATTGCTGGATCAAATCCCCACTTACTGACATATACCAAGTAGCAAGCATTTAGAGGAACGTCACATTTCGCTTACATCATTTACATTACTTACTCAAAAACTTTAACAATATCAAAACTGACCTTTGTTTCATAAGAAAAGTGGATATTTTTAGATATCAAAGAAGAGTTGTCAGTTATTTTTTAGGGTAAATGCTGTAATTATTTTCAAGTAGTTTCCTTTATGTTAATCATGGATAGATATTAGATAGATAGATAGATAGATAGATAGATAGATAGATAGGATATAGATAGATACTGTAGATAGATGGATTAGATATGCAAGATACTGCAAAATACAAAGTGATGCACATCAATGATCCCAGCAGCACCTCTGGCTGTACTGGCCCACATAACGGACTTTTCAGCTGATAATACAGCCACTGCTGACCACCCAAAGGCTTCTCAGTCCTTGACCATGCACCCATGTTTTCAGATGAAAGAGTCTTTCTCCCCTTTACGGCCTACACATTCTCAGCTGCTGGCACTACTGACACTGGAAAAGAGACCCTACACCCAGCGACAAGTCTCCAAAGATCATTCTGTTGAACTATCACAGAACCAGGCCACCAAACCCTTATTGCCATCACAGACCCTCTCTGAGGTAACCTCCTTCTTGCCTTTGTTTAACAGCACTTAACGACACTGGTATTCTCCTTTCCAGGGAAGGAGACTCTGAACCTATTTCACAACCCCATTGGTCAGATTATCTAAAAACTCATCTGACAAAGCAGGAAATCAGAGATGATTGTTAGAGAGGACCTAAAAGATATTAATGGCCTCAATGAGTAGTTAAAGAATAACCACGAACCATCATAACGTCTTGCAGTTCAAGTCCACCATATTTCAGAAACACAAACTCAGGCCCTGATAGAGATGCATAGACACCTAGAGGCCCTGGATGATAGAAGTCAACACCCTGGAACTCCCTGACGTGCAATGCCCAGAGATGCATCATTTCTTCTTTAATGAAATTCTCGGACATTTGCAGGGAAGCCCTAGTTAGCTGAACCGTCTTGCAACCCCCTGATATTGCTTGTTATATTACTGCCTTGAAAGAGGATATTACGAATAAAGCTATGCACCCTACGTACTATTGAAGTTAGAAGGAATGCTGTTCAACTTTTTCTTTACTTGTCATGCATTGCCCAACAGCAAAAGAAGATTCCTTCGGCCATTACTAGATGTTGGAACTCTACTGAGACTTCCACGTGCGCAAATATGTGTCCCAATTTGTACTCTGTTACAGACCTGTGCCCAGTGTCAGCCCGGCCCACCAGAGTACCTTAGTGGGTTCCAAAGGTCCAGGAGAAAAAAACATTTGCAGCTATTAAATTGCCGGGGTTGGGCCCTTAGAATAATTTCCTTTGGTGGGCCCAAGGAACCCCAGGTCGACCCTGCCTGTGCCTTTTCTTCCTCTCTTACACATGTATACTATATTGTTATAATTACAGATGAGGGAATCGATTATAGGTGATCGAATCCAAATTTTTGTCGTTTCAATTCAAAACATTTCTCAAAAGGGTATCAGCCATTTTTCAGTCAGAAGACAGGAAAGATTAAGTTGAAAAAGAAGGATCACATGACCTCAGACGGTGTGTATACCACCAGCAGGCATTTGCAGGCAAAAACGAAACATTTTCTGGACCAATTTTTTTAAACCTAAAAAAAATTCTACAGTATAGTTTGTTTTGAAAGAGGCTGTATACAGTCCTAGGAGACCTCAGAATCTCATCCACAACTTTTCAGGGCAATTGGAGCACTTTCGATTTTGGTACAGTCTATTTGGACCTGAATTAAATTACCAGACTGATTTGGCAAAATCGAATCGGAATTGAATTTTTAAAAGTTAACTCGTCAATAGTTACTGTATAAAGATTAGTGACTGTTACTGTTTGAAAAATTAATAAAACAGAAACATTTTTTAAAAAAACCTAAAAAAAAATTAAAAAATTTTAATAAAATTAAAGAATCCAGTTGGATTAGATAGCTGATACTATAATATATCATTTGTTCAACACAATTCTTTGTATAAAACCCCCAAAAACTTAAACTACTGTATATAGATTCCTCTGTATATAGATCAGAAACAGTAATGGCCATCTACATTGATTACCTATTCATGGACCTTATTGTAAAAATCTATTCTTTTTTTACCATAATTAAAAGGTGAAATAAATGGAAACACATCTAGAAAAAAATGAATATAAATTTTAAAAACATTTCTACAAATTCCCCAGTTCTGACCACAAGATGCTGTATATTTTAGTGAACAATATTGTAAAAAAATAAAGCAGCACATACTTGGTATATAATGCTTCTTTTTTAGGCACAGCCTCTGTAAGAACCATACCCGTATCCCAGCTCATTTTCTCTACCATCAATCGAATAATGAGAACAAAGACCGAGCAGGAGGGAGGCTGTTTTATGGCCAAAGTTACCAAGGCACCCAAATCTCATGAAAACATGATGGGACGCTTCTGCTATCTGCTGATGAGTTTTATTTGTAGGCCTGCAGGTTAAAGGGACATTGCCCTTGGCCCGTTCATAGAAAGTTCAGAGATAAGAATCCCTATGGCCTATATATCAAACCCACAATGCTTTCTGAAAGTGCAAAAGGGCATAGAACATAATATAGAGGGAGTTTTAGGCAACTGATTTGTGGGTAGCATTCAGCATTAAATAATTACTAGGGTAACTTAGGGTGATGACTTGCTTTTTTTCTTGCTTAATAGGGCATTAGTTACATAAACCACAAAAAGTCTGGTAGGGTAATGCCAGGTTGAGGAATTATTGGGCATCTCAAGTCTGAACATATGGTGATTTTTGGAGGATGTTCAAACATTCCACAGCCTCCTTTCATATGATTTTCCAGAAAGCAGTTATTTTAACCCTTTCAGGCCCGGAGTTTTTTTTTTTGCTTTTTCGTTTTGCGCTCCCTGCCTTCTAAGAGCCATAGTTTTTTTATTTGTCGGTTCACATAGCCATATGAGGACTTTTTTTTTTGTGGAAAAAAAATTCCAAATCGGGTAAAATAGCTAAATGAATCATGGATACACGTGTGATAAATAAATATTTATTATATTGTATTAGCATTTAATTTTTTCATGGCACTGAGCACTTTGGATGTTCTTTAAATTAATGAATACTCACCTAATAATCATGTCTTCATGTATACACAATTATGTGAATTTACACACAATTATGTTAATTTATTAACCAAATGGCTTGTGGGATATAGTTAGGCTTCACAATTTAATCAATAATATAGTGGCTATAATAATATAGTGGCTATAGTAATGCCAATAGTCCCAATAGATAAGCGTATTAGAGTTATGCGCATGACAGTTTTGGACTCTTGAGCCTCTTCCGCCACTTTGCCACATGTGACCTGTTCCCACGTGATGCGATCGCGTGGAGCTACGCACCTAGTGATCGGCCTCAGGGGTACGTGGTCTCAGGCGGAGGGCGGAAAGGGGAGGTCTTGGAGTACCAAAACAGGCAAGTGCCGACGTCACTCCATTAATGTGCACGTGACATATACACATCTTTTTAACAACTTAGCGCTGATGTCACTCCAATAACGCTCACATGACAGACACACACTGTCTAGTTGGAGGATGGCTCCTCAATCAACGCCCTTACCCTATCCTACGTCTCCTCCTGACGAAGCTCACGCAAAACGCACATAGAGGAACCCGGACATCCCACTGGCATGCATCGTGCAGTGTTACAGTGGGCAAGTGATATTGTGCTACAGTGTTAATGAATTAACTAACTACTAATGCTTATTGCTCATTACTAGCCCTGAGTGTAGTATATTATATGGATAGTGCCATATCTTTATATCTACATGATTCAATATAGTCAAATAGTGTTGTGATTAGGACTTGTTACTTGTGACACTAATAGCAAATTTTTCACATATATGTTCAATGAATAGCACCTTGCTGGATATTCGACGGTAGGAATCTTGATTTACCTCAATCATATTGTGTTTATTTTTAACTGCATTAATAAAATACGTTTTTACGGGAACATTACGGCTATGGATTGCTTTTGGGGTTGTATAATTATCTAAAGTAGCGGTTCTCAGTCACAATAAAGATTGGGAATAGTGATTGGTTTGATTCAATTTAAGTTCCTCATCTGGCCCTGGTACTAGTGTCTTCTTAACGTGTCAGAGATGCAGCTGAGACCCTTCAGGCAGGCGGACCTGGGTGCCACTGCTACCACTGTACCCCTATAGCTACTCCTCAAGTTTAGTAAAAGTATTTTTGCCTCTTGGGCCCATACTACAATGACAGTTAACCAGCAGGTATAAGCTCTACCATGTGTATGGACAAGTGTTTCTTTGAGATGGGCAGGTCTGACCACAACATCTGAGTCAAGAAGTGGATCCATACCATAGTTTGTAAGGCTACTTTCACATTAGCGGCAGGGGAGTCCGTCAGGTTGTTCCGGCGGGTGAACAGCCTGTCGGATCCGTCCTGCCGCTAGTTCACGTGTGCCCCTGGACTGCCACTCTGTCCCTATTGACTATAATGGGGGCGGGGGAGGAGTTTTGGTGGCAGCAAGGCAGTGCACGGCGAGAGGCCGCCGGACTAAAAGTACTGCATGTCGTCAGGGCCGGTGCAAGGATTTGTGCCGCCCTAGGCAAAAGAAAAGTTTGCCGCCCCCCCCCCTTATCATTCTTCACCCCCCCGTCATTCCCCCCCCCCCGTCATTCCCCCCCCCCGTCATTCTCCCCCCCCCCTTGTCATTCTTCCTCCCCTCTTGTCATTCTTCCCTCCCCCCTCTTGTCATTCTCTCCCCCCCCCTCTTGTCATTCTTCTCCCCCCCTCTTGTCATTCTTCCTTCCCCCCTCTTGTCATTCTCCCCCCCCTTGTCATTCTTCCTCTCCTCTTGTCATTCTTCTCCCCCCTCTTGTCATTCTTCTCCCCCTCTTGTCATTCTTCTCCCCTCTTGTCATTCTTCCCCCCTCTTGTCATTCCCCCTCTTGTCATTCTCCCCCTCTTGTCATTCTTCCCCCCTCTTGTCATTCTTCCCCCACTCTTGTCATTCTCCCCTCCCTCCCTCGCCTGTAATGTAGCGTGGTCGAGCGCTTTATGGTCCACGGGTACAGGAGCTTTAGATTCCTGTGTTCCTGACGGACTGACAGGAAGTGCACACTGTGTGCGCACTTCATGTCAGTCCGGCCGGGCACAGGAGACACATGCTCCTGTACCCGCGGCCATAAAGAGCTCGGCCGCGCTACAATGGACTGACAGGAGGGAGCGCTGAGCGCTTCCCTCCTGTCAGCTCCTCTCTTCATGCTGAGCCCGGGCGGTGTGTCCTCATGGACGCGCCAGCCCGGGCAGTGCTGCAGCCGCCTGAGGCTCAATTCAGAGCGCTCGGGCGGCTGCAACATGAGGCAGGGCCGGCGCTCCTAGCAGCGCCCCTTGCCAAGGGGCGCTCTACGCGGCGGCCTAGTCCGCCTATAGGACGCGCCGGCCCTGCATGTCGTACTTTTAGTCCGGCGGCCTCCCGCCGTGCACTGCCGTTGGAGCTCCACTCCCGTCCCTATTATAGTCAATAGGGATGGAGCGGCAGTACGGGGGCACACGTGAACTAGCAGCAGGATGGATCCGACAGGCTGTTCACCCCCCGGAACAGCCTGACACTGCCCTGCCGCTGCCCTGCCGCTAGTGTAAAACTAGCCTAAGCAGGAAAGGGGTAATCATGTAGCCTGGACCTTACTTTCACTACCGTACTTTTTTCCCTAGGCCCAATTTCTCTTTGTCACTGAAATGATGCTTTGCTTTCCACCTTTGTACTCCTTTATGTGCATGGAGGTCAGTTTGGTCTTTAGACCTTCTGGTTCCTGGCTAAAGGGACTTTTCTGTTTCAGAAATAGAAAACAGAAGCTAGTAATAAAAATAAACTGCATTTCACTTCCTAAAATAAAAATAGCCTTTTTCTGTCATTTTATGTGTAATCATAGGTTTGTTAGGAAACCAACCGATAGTAGACATCAGCATTTTCTATAAGTAGTACAAGCTTTTCATGATTTGTAGGTGGCAGAGGTGCTGGTCATAGACACCAGCAGGGGCAGACTGAAAATTTAAAGTGACCTGGAAAAAAAACCTTAACATGGCCCATGTTGTAGGCAGGTCCAAATTGACAGTAGGCAGGGCCAACATACTGTAAGTAGGTGGGGCCAACAATACTGTAGTGCAGCACAAAATACTGCCCCAGCAGAACTAAATACACAGTGCAGCACAAAATTCTGCCGCCCCCACACAGCAGGATTCAACTCTATCACCACCCTAAAGAGAGCAATATGGTTGAATGCAGGAGGGCACTTTCTTCTGCCAGCCAGGTGATAAGTACCAGATGCTCCTAGCATTAATCAATGCTGAGAGCATCGCTATGTTCCTGACCAGTGGCTGTAACAGCGGCTGCGGTACGCTGCTGTTCCCCTGCTTATCGCCACAGCCCTGGGTGCCACGTTCAGCAGTGACCTGTGGCCGGTGCCTCCATTGAACCGCTGCGGTCCTGGGCTCTGTTTATGTAGCTGTTATTGCTTCTGAGGATTCCGCTCCACAGCATTTACTCGGCCCTGGACACAGCATGAGTTCGGCTGGTTTCTTGTTACACTGCCCTAGGGGCGGCACGCATCACTGTCTGAGTTGCATGGATTGGGTAATGTGACCTCGCTGACCAACCCTGGCTCCCCTGCATGTACTAAAGTGGCTCAGCCCCCTTCCCAGATACCTCAGTGTCAAGGTCCTTGTGTTTGCTGGTTCCTGATACTCACGTATGCTCCTGAAGAGTCCTGATCTATACTTCGTTCCTGGACTCTGCTTATCGTCTGATCCCTGCCTGCTCGAGGTCCTGGGATACCCTGGCCATGCTCCTTAATGGCAGAAAAAGTACCACATACCCCATAAACAGCGCAAGAGCACTCCTATAATTACCTTTGTTGAAAGAGTGTGAAGTATATTCGTTAAGAGTGTGTGAAGATGCTCTATATTTTTCAGCAAACCCATGGTGAATCTGTGGCAAAATCTGGCTGTTACATGTGGATTCTGCTGCACAGTTTCAAAAAAATCTAAAAAGAAAATGTACCCATAAAAACTGCCAGATTGAGAGTGTCCCCAGTCGAACAGTGTAAACATGGGTCATGCATCATGTTCAAGAAAGCTGCTGGTAGATGAGTATATGAGCTTTCCAGTGACAGCACGAGGGTTGCTCACGGCCACACACAACTGGTGGTCCCTGGACTACCTGTGTGCTCAGACAAAACAACATATGTCTGCTAAATTTAAAGGTGATGCTGTAATAAGGGGACAATGACTTATCACATGACAGGTGGGAATCTGACCTACAGTAGGAGGCACTATTAGGATGTTCAATTGATCCTAAGAAGAGATTGGTAATCAAAGTAGCTCCATAACTTACATCACAATTACAAATCTCAGTCACATAACATGGTGCAAATATGCAGTTTTTTGGGCACGATTTTGTGTTCATTTGAAGTTTTTAACAACAAAATGTCTCTCCTTAAGAGAAATACACAATTTGACCACAAATGTGATCCGTCACAAATCATATATATGTATATATATAAAACCAAAATAAGTAAATACTGTATAAATATGCATTGTTCTTAAGAGTCGACTAAATACTGTGAAATTCCAGCATCTGGTCCTATACAATAGTTCATAATTAGAGATGAGCGAATCGATGTTGACGAAGTGAAATTCAATCCGAATTTCAGGAAAAATTTGATTTGCATCGAATCCGAATTTCCTCACGCTTCGTGGTAACTAGAGATGAGCGAATCGAAGCTGACAAAGTGGAATTTGAACCAAATTTCAGGAAAAATTACGAATCGCATTTTTCCTAAAATGGCTGCTGCACATGTGAGGACATGGAGAAAGGAAGTATGGGAAGGGCGATCACCCAGACTGACATGCATGATGCAGCCAATCACCAGCCAGCCCTGTGATGTCACAGCCCTATAAATACGGTGGCCATCTTAGATTCAGACATTTTACAGCGTTCTGAGTGCAGGGACAGATGTGAGAAGGTGCTAGGGACAGAATCTGGAGAAACCTCATTGTGGAAAAAAATAATGAAAAAACAATTTATAAGTGCAGGTAAAGGATAGGGAAGAATCATTTTACGGCATCTTAGTTATGGGAGAGACGTCAGAAGGCGCTAGGGACAGTGCTAGAAAGAACTATTAACAAGTGTAGGGAAAGATAATTTGGGGATCCAAATAGCCATTATACAGCTCTATCACTCTAGCAATTTGTTCTTGGGGTGCAAGTGCTATGTTGAAAAGCCTTTAGTGGTTTATATCTATGGAAAAAGAAAAATATATACGCAGTTCACTTCTGCAGCTAAATCTGGTGAAAGTGTTTAGTGGTGTATTTCAGTACAAAAAGAAAAATATATACGCAGTTTACTTCTGCAGCTCTATGTGGTGAAAGAGTTTGGTGGCATATTTCATTACAAAAAGAAAAATAAATACGCAGATCACTTCTGCAGTTATATGTGGTGAAAACGTTTATTGATTTATTTCAGTACAAAAAGAAAAATATATATGCAGTTCACTGTTGCAGTTATTTGCGGCAAAAGCTTTTAGTGGCCTATTTCAGTACAAAAAGAAAAATATATTCTCAGTTCAGTTCTGCAGCTATATGTGATGAAAGCGTTTAGTGGCGTATTTCAGTAGAAAAAGAAAAATATGTACGCAGTTCACTTCTGCAGCTATATGGGGTGAAAGTGTTTAGTGGCGTATTTCAGTACAAAAAGAAAAATCACTCAGGACAGAATCACTGAGGACAGAAGAGGGCGCGCCGTCAGCAGGGCACAGCGCCAGAGGGGGGCCCTTTCTGTCCGGAGGCAGCAGGAGTGGAGATGAGCGCTTCCACTGTGGAAGCATTCATCTCCATATTCAACTGTCCTCAGGACAGTGATACAGATGAATTGTGTGGAGGAGCAGGGGAGAGGCGTCTCCCTTGCCTATTCCTCTGATAGGCTACAGGCACTAGGCCTATAGCCTATCAGTTGCCGGCGCAGGCGGCGCGATGGCCTGAATCATACAGCGCGGGACACAGGCCGGAAGAGGCCTGCATCGCATCACTGACAGCAGCATAAGGTAAGTATATGTGTTTATTGTTTTTATTTATAGTATACTGTGGCAAGAAGGGGGGTGGGTGCCCTATATACTGGCACAATATGGAGGGGTACTATTGAGAAGAGGGTAAGCACTATGGGGGCCCTATATACTGCCACAATATGGGGGGTACTATGGAGAAGAGGGGAAGCACTATGGGGGCCCTATATACTGCCACAATATGGGGGGCCACTATGGAGAAGAGGGGAAGCACTATGGTGGCCATATATACTGCCACAATATAGGGGGGCACTATGGAAAAGAGGGAAAGCACTATGGGGGCCCTATATACTGCCACAATATGGGGGGCACTATGGAGAAGAGGGGAAGCACTATGGGGGCCCTATATACTGCCACAATATGGGGGGCCACTATGGAGAACAAGGGGAAGCACTATGGGGGCCACTATGTAGAAGAGGGGAAGCACTATGGGGGACCTATATACTGCCACAATATGGGGGGGCACTATGGAGAAGAGGGGAAGCACTATGGGGGCCCTATATACTACCAAAATATGGGGGGCACACTATGGAGAAGAGGGGATGCACTAAGGGGGCCCTATATACTGCCACAATATGGAGGGGCACTATGGAAAAGAGGGGAAGCACTATGGGGGCCCTATATACTACCAAAATATGGGGGGGCACTATGGAGAAGAGGGGGAAGCACTATGGGGGCCATTAAGGAGAAGTGGGGAAGCACTATGGGGCCCGATATAATGGCACAATATGAGGGGGTACTATGGAGAAGAGGGGAAGCACTATGGGGACCATATATACTGGCACATTATGGGGGCACTATGGAGAAGAGGAGAAGGAGCACTATGGGGGCATCTACTAGGGGCCCTATGTACTGGCATGCATTATTAAGGGGCTCTATGGAGAAGTGGGGGGGAAGGAGCACTATGGGGGTATCTACTGGGGGCCCTATATACTGGCACTTGTTATGGGGGGCTCTATGGAGAAGTGGGGGGTAAAGGAGCACTATGGGGCATTTACTGGGGGCCCTATTTAATGGCACACATTATGGGGGTGCACTATGGAGAAGTGGGGGAGAAGAGCACTATGGGGGCATTATATAGGGGCATTTAATACTGGCACCCATTTTGGTGCCACTATGGGGAAGAGGGGAGAGGAGCATTATGGGGGCATCTATGTAGGGCAGTCTATAGGGGCATTTTATACTGGCACATTATGGAGGACACTATGGGGACGGCAGAGGAGCACTATGGGGCATCTTCTATATAGTAGTATTTTATACTGGCACAAATTAAAGGGGCACTATGGGCACCTAAGCTCAACTGGGGGCACTAGTGTTTATTTTCTAGTGGCACACAGTACGGGTCATTGGAACACAAAGAGGGCACTCTGGGGACATTGGCTCTACTGGGGACACTAAGAGATTTTTTTTGTTTTTGTTTTTTACTAACACACAGCGGGGCAATTTTTGTTACTGTCGCACGCTATAAGCAGGGCTGGGACAAGGTCCACCACCAACAGAGGCTGAGCTGCCCAAGTGCGCCCCCCCCCCCCCATATGACACACATCTATACTGACATACATATGACACACACATACATACTGACATACATATGACACACATATATACTGACATACATATGACAACACATATATACTGACATACATATGACACACACATATATACTGACATACATATGACACACATATATACTGACATACATATGACACACACATACATACATACATACATACATATATACTGACATACATATGACAACACATATATACTGACATACATATGACACACACACACATACTGACATACATATGACACACACATATATACAGACATACATATGACACACACATATATACTGACATACATATGACACACATATATACTGACATACATATGACACACATATATACTGACATACATATGACACACACATATATACAGACATACATATGACACACATATATACTGACATACATATGACACACACATATATACAGACATACATATGACACACACATATATACAGACATACATATGACACACACATACTGACATACAAATGACACACATATATACATATGATGCACACATATATACAGACATACATATGACACACACATATATACTGACATACATATGACACACATATATACTGACATACATATGACACACATATATACTGACATACATATGACACACACATATATACAGACATACATATGACACACACATACTGACATACAAATGACACACATATATACATATGATGCACACATATATACAGACATACATATGACACACACATATATACAGACATACATATGACACACACATACATACTGACATACATATGACACACACATACATACTGACATACATATGACACACACATATATACTGACATACATATGACACACACATATATACTGACATACATATGACACACACATATATACTGACATACATATGACACACACATATATACTGACATACATATGACACACATATATACTGACATACATATGACACACACATATATACTGACATACAAATGACACACACATATATACTGACATACATATGACACACACATATATATTGACATACATATGACACACACATATATACTGACATACATATGACACACATATATACTGACATACATATGACACACACATATATACTGACATACATATGACACACACATATATATTGACATACATATGACACACACATATATACTGACATACATATGACACACACATATATACTGACATACATATGACACACACATATATACTGACATACATATGACACACATATATACTGACATACATATGACACACACATATATACTGACATACATATGACACACACATATATACAGACATACATATGACACACACACATACTGACATACATATGACACACACACATATATACTGACATACAAATGACACACATATATACAGACATACATATGACACACACACATATATACTGACATACATATGACACACACATACATACTGACATACATATGACACACACACACATACTGACATACATATGACACACATATATACTGACATACAAATGACACACATACATATATACTGATATACATATGACACACACATACATATGACACACACATATATACTGACATACATATGACACACATACATATATACAGACATACATATATACAGACATACATATGACACACATACATATATACAGACATACATATATACTGACATACATATGACACACACACATACTGACATACATATGACACACATACATAAAAACACACATTATGCACATTACATTACTGCCATTCCATTCCCTTTAACCCCTTACATTTTCTGCACATACAGTCTCTGGTGACTTGGAGGGAGAGGCAGGATGCAGAGTATTTCTCCTCCTCCTCCTCCTCCTCCTCTGTCCCGACGCTGCTCTTCTCTCTGTGCTGGGGGAGGGGATGTGAATCTCTGGTGCACACACAGGCAGGAAGTCAGGGGCTGGGGAAGGTACGGAGCTGCAGCACACTGCACTAGACTGAGGGAGGGAGGAAGAACACCACTAGGGGGCGCAGGACCGGCTGTTACAGCAGCAGAGCGCAGAAATGGATGCTCTGCTGCTAATACAGCTACACGGCAGCAGCAGGGACTTGGTGAGAGTGGCCTGCGCCCTGAGGCTTGAGCGCCCTGAGGCTGGAGCCTCCTCAGCCTCTGTGTCGGCCCGGCCCTGGCTATAAGGGGGCGTTTTTCTACTGTCACACATTATAAAGCGAATTATTACTACAGGGGCATTATGGTGGGCTTTATTGCAACTGGGGGACTATGGGAGCATTATTACCATACTTCTGGGACACAATTATTGTTGGGGGCACTGTAGGAGCACAGTATCAGCTTAGCAAAGTTATTTTTGGGGGACATTATGGTTACACTATTCGGGTCAGGGACACTATTTGCTGGGTGCAATTTTTTTTAGAGCATTGTGTTCCAATAATTATTGATAGGGGGGGGGCTATCTGTGTGTAACTAGTATTTTCAGGGGGTTTATCAGTTTATGCAGTATAGTTTTGGGGGTGCATGATGGGATGTTGAGAAGGTGGGAGGATGATGGAAAAGTAGGAAACTAAGATGTCTGTCAAACTCTGCAGAGAGAAGAGATGGCTGAAAGAAATCATCATGGCGGTCTGATCTGAATGGAGAAGATAAAGAAAGAGAACATCTACATCAAAGGAGATGTCACTTGATGTAAGAGGTATGTGGGGCTGTATTAGGCTACTTTCACAACTGTGTTAGTGATTCTGGCAGGCTGTTCCAGCAGAGAACAGCCTGCCGGAATTCACTTGATCCGACACTGCTGGATGCAGACTGAATGCCAGCCGCCCCAATTAACTACAATTGCAGGGATCCGGCGACAATCTGGATAAGGGGGGGGGGGGGCGCTTTTTTGATGTTCGCCCTGTTGGTAAATTTCCTTAGAAACTTCCCTGTATATATGCACTTCACTATTGCAGTTATTTGTGGTGAAAGCGTTTAGTCGCCTATTTCAGAACTAAAAGAAAAAAGTGGCAGAGGCCTGCGTTTTGGACGCAGGTAGCAGTGTAAGGGGATGTGGCAGCAGGAGTCACAGCGAGAGGCCTGAGGTCCCTGTGTTATCTAGCGGTCGTGTCTTGACCAGCAACCCAGCGGTTCTTGATTGGTTAACTCGGTCATCCACTTCATTCCAAGTGACATCAGACACCCCCAGCCAACAGTCAGGGGGTTCGTCAGACACAACCCTTAGTTGACATGGCCCAGGAGCAGGCCCTGTGGCCTCACCTTTCCTCAACCTGCCTCTGTCCTTTTCTGTTCCCTCAGCCAGAGAAGTATTATAAGCTGTGGACAAAGCTCCACTATACAGCGAGGACGAGCTACTAGTGGACAGTCAGCAGCTACTGGCCAGCCAAGATGTGGAGGAGACATCCGCTGCTTCCTCCTGTAGGCAGGCAAGCAGTGATGAGGAGAGGGGCGTGGGAGCTGGTGTTGCGAGCAGTCAGGCTCCTGACCCAGAGACCGTTGAGGAGGACATCAGTGACATGTAGACTGTACTCGATGATGATGTAGCTCATCGCACTTGGGAGCCGGGTAAATTAGGGCTTCATCATCATCGGTAAAAGAGGGTGGCAGCTTGCCCGTGAGGCAGTGGCGGAGCCAGCAAGTCGCTAGCATGGCCGGGAGTCAGCAGGGTGGCAGCAGTGGGAGGGCGGAAGCCAAACGTGCCCAGGGTAGACCACCAGCTTTGCAGGAGCCTATCTGCCTGGAAAGTAGTGGTGCAGATGTTCGTGGAAGCAGCGGCTGTAGTAGTTAGTGATAAACGGCAGGGGAAATATTCAAATTCACGATATTTCGCAAATATTTGGTAGAATATGCGTCATATATTCACGAATATTTTCTTGATTGCGAAAACCGTCAATGTAATATGCGCATATTGAGCGTGCAATACAGGCGTGGGTCACTTTTGCTACTTTTTTCAAGCTGCTAGAAGTTTCCTGATGCAGATAGAATGCTCCAATATATTCGATGCATGCTCACTTGCTTATGTAGTGACAGCTGAATTGTCACCATTCGGCAGAGGTATGACTTCTGGCTCTCCACCTTGTTGGACCCTCGCTACCGGTCCAAAATGGGGGCCTTTTTTACACCCGCTGAGAGGGAGGACAAACTGAACTACTATAGAGACATCCTATGTAATCAGTTGGCCGCTGCCCATCTGTGCTATCGTCCATCCTCTCACAGGTCTGACCGGGGGGGCCCTCTGCGCTCACGTTCCTCAGCCATGGCTGCTATTGCAGTTCCAGCTCCATCAGCAGCAACTTGAGTCTAGTCTCGCTGATGAGCAGCTTTCTTCACCTGCCTAGTGAAGAAACTACTCACCAGCAGCAGCAGCAGCTAGACCTTGAGCAGGACCTGAACTAGCAGGTGGTGTCATACTTGGACAGCACCCTGCCACCCCACATTGAAAATCCGCTGGACTACTGGGCAGCCAAACTGGATTCGTGGCCGCAACTGGCAGAGTTTGCCCTGGAAAAGCTGTCCTGCCCGGCCAGTATTGTGGCATCAGAGCTCGTGTTTAGTGCAGCAGGGGCCATAGTTACCCCAAGAATAACTTGCCTGTCCAAAATGTGGAGAAGCTGACCTTTGTCAAGATGAATCAGGCATGGATCAGCCAGGATTTCCACCCACCAATGCCTGATGCATCAGACTAGATCATCCATGGTGCCACACCAAAACTTTGACAAAAGAGACCGGTCTCTTCTGGCTACCTGCCTCAGCTACTATTCTGATGCTGCCACCTGCCTGATGCCACACATCTGATGCCAAGTGCTCCTTCTTTCACCAACCATCTTATGCTGGTACTGGTATTGCCACCCACCTCCCCACTCTGTCACCGGGTCACTCTGTGGTCTCCTGATGATGCTGCCACCTCCACACTATGTCTCGTTGCCACTCTGAGGTCGCCTGATGCTGCTTCCACCTCCACACTATGTCACCTTGCCACTCTGTGGTCTCCTGATGCTGCTGCCACCTCCACTCTACGTCACCTTGCCACTCTGTGGGTTCCTGATGTTGCTGCTACCTTCACACTATGTCACCTTGCCACTCTGTGGTCTCCTGATGCTGCTGCCACCTCCACGCTATGTCACCTTTCCACTCTGTGGTTTCCTGATGCTGCTGCTACCTCAACACTAGGTCACCTTGCCACTCTGTGGCCTCCTGATGCTGCTGCCACCTCCATACTGTCATTGTGCCACCCTGTGGCCTCCTCCTGATGCTGCTGATGCCACCTCCACACTCTATCATTGTGCCACTCTGTGGCCTCCTGCTGTTGCTGCCACCTCCACACTGTTATTGTGCCAGACTGTGGCCTCCTCCTGATGCTGCTGCTGCCACCTCCACACTGTCATTGTGCCATTCTGTGGCCTCCTGATGATGATGATGCCACCCCCACACTATTTCATTGTGCCACTCTTTGGTCTCCTCCTGCTGCTGCTGCCACCTCCACACTGTCATTGTGCCCCCCTGTGGCCTCCTCCTTATGCTGCTGCTGCCGCTCCCTTTACACTCTGTCATAGTTCCACTTTGTAGCCTCCTTATGCTGCTGACACCTCCACACTGTCATTGTGCCACTCTGTGGCCTCCTCCTGATGCTGCTGCCACCTCCACACTGTCATTGTGCCACTCTGTGGCCTCCTCCTGATGCTACTGCCACCTCCAGACTCTGTCATTGGGCCACTCTGTGGTCTCCTCATGCTACTTCCACCTCACCACTATGTCATAGGTCCACTTTGTGGCCTCCTGATGCTGCCGCAACCTCCACACTGTCATTGTGCCACCCTGTGGCCTCCTCCTGATGCTGCTGCTGTCACCTCCACACTCTGTCATAGTTCCACTCTGTAGCCTCCTTATGCTGCTGCCACCTCCACACTGTCATTGGGCCACTCTGTGGTCTCCTCATGCTACTTCCACCTCACCACTATGTCATAGGGCCACTCTGTGGACTTCTCATGCTGTTCCCACCTTCCCCACTTCATGACTGGGCTACTATTTTGCCTTTCGTTCTGGCTGACATCATCATTTATTTGACCCTTCTTCTGATCTGTCAGAAGGAAGAAAAAATGAGATGCACAACGGATCCTGTCTATGTAACAGCTGTAAGGCCTGTATTGACATGGTCCCTATTTTGCATCAGAATTGGCTTATGATTTGGTAGCCAAAAGCAGGAGTGGGTACAAAACATGGATGCAAATATTCTATTCACGCGTCATCTCTGTTTTGGATCCATTAGATCCACAGTTTTTTTTGGCTTTAGCAATACTTATGGATTACTAACCAAATGCTGATTGAGTGAAAGCAGATGCTCCACAGACAGGATCTGTTTTTTGGGGGTTATTGTTCTGACGGATCAGAGGAAGGGCAAAATAATCAGTGACGTCAACACAAACTTACTGCTGACACCCTCTCCATTCTGTTGGGGGGGGGGGGCTCTACTTGTATAAGCGTTTAATAGGACAGGTACTGTAGACATCTATGTGGAATCAGCTGCCAATGGTGTAAAAGGAGTGTACTTCTTCTCAAAGCTAACATTGACCTGTAAGGCTGAGTTCACACTTGAGTTATTTTGTCAGTTTTGGCCCCGTGACTGACCAAATAAGTGAGGTGCAGTGATTCCAAGAGCAATACCTGTCATCTACATGCCATACTGACTTACCCTGGGTTCACACCTGAGCGTTTCACGCGCGTTTTTGTCGCGCGTATTACAGCGCGTTTTTGGAAATAGGAAATGCGCGTCATACGCGCGTTCGTGACTCTGGAGACCAATTGAAAAAGGCATATCTACACTTTAACGCGTGTTAAACGCGCGTTTTACGCGCGTTCCCATTTAAGTCTATGGGTGCAAACGCGCGACAAAACGCCCCAAAGAAGCTCAAGAACTTCTTTGAGCGTAGGGCGTTTTACAGCGCGTTCAAACGAGCTGTAAAACGCTCAGGTGAGAACCATGCCCATAGGGAAACATGAGTTTTCTCCTGTTCAGCGTTTTACAGCGCGTTCAAACGTGATGTAAAACGCGCAAGTGTGAACTGAGGGTAATAGTATTGTTTCACTACCACAGCAGACTCCCTTGGCGTGTTACTGCAAGGCACTGTGTTCTACACCACTATAAAGGCTATCTGCAGCCAGGAAATAGATGTTTTTTAACGCGATTCGCCACAAATAAATTCGGATCGAACCGAATTTTTCGGAAAATTCGTCAAAACGGCCAAATCAAATTTTTGAGAAATTTGCTCATATCTATTCATAATGTGGAATCTGATTGGAATCAGGAAGAAATCATATATACCTCCCGATATCTGAATCCCCAGTGATGTGACATTTAGGTCGCTCCATGAAGGTACACAGGAACGCCCACAAGCACTTCCTGAAACACCTAGTTTGGAGAACATTTACTGTACATATAAACGCATCCTTCTTTGAAGTTTGTTTCTCAGGACACCGCTGCAAAAAAAGTGATGGTTCACAAACATATATGAGGCCTCATGCACATGACCATATTACAGACCCTTGCTAGGGCTTCAATATGGGGCCCCAGAACAAAGCTTGGTATAGAGCTGCACTCCACTAAGACTAACTTCAGCAGCAAGTCCAGAACATGAAAATCATATGATTATTTTTCACAGGGATAGTACACACAATGATATCACAGTGCAGGGATAGTGCACACAATGATGTCAAAGTACAGGGATAGTGCACACAATGATGTCACAGTACAGGGATAGTGCACACAATGATGTCACAGTACAAGGATATTGCACACAGTGATTCCATATTACAAGGCTAATTCATACAGGGATTCCATTGTACAGGACTAATTCATATAGTGATATCGTAGTACATAAGATAATACACACAGTGATGTTATGGTACAGGGGTAAAGCATACAGTGATGTCATAGTACAGTGATAGTGCACATTATGACGCAAAAGTACAGCGAGAGTGCACATGATGACGCCACAGTACAGCGAGAGTGCACATGGTGATGTCGCATTATTGGGATAATACACACCATGATTTCATAGCACAGGAATAACACATATTGTACAAAACAGTCACCTTGTACTTGTGACCACACAGCATAGGACAATGCAATATAATGATGCCACATGCAGTTAAAATGCACAAATGTCATAGTACAGAGGTAATACAAATGTAAGGCCTCATGCATATGACTGTATGTAGTTTGCATTCGGCGGATCCATAATATATACGGATGACGTCTATGTGATGCCTGTGTTACATCCATTTTTTTTTTATCGGTGGACCACATTTTGCAGGCAAGAATTGTGGAACTGACATTGGAAAGCAGTGACGCACACGGATGATCCATGTGTTTTGCTCATTCATATGTCTGTTCCACAAAAGATAGAACATGTCCTTTTCTTGCCCACAAAATGTGGTCCACGGGCCGTTTGAGGTCAATTGGTCCTCAAAAAAATATCAGGTGCAACACAGACGCCACACAGACGTCATCCTTGTTTTGTAGATCCGGATTTTGTGATTGTGTGCATGAGGCCTAATGCCGCAGAGAATTAATAAGGCACTCAGCAGGGGCGATCATGATGCCCCATAGTAAAATTTACTATGCCCTTTCCATAGACATAACTATTTGTACTTTATGTTTGAATGGAAATGGGTCCCCTTAGTTGTTCGCCCCAGTCTAAGTTCAATGTTCAGCTGCTATGCCGACTACCCTGGTAGTAACACTCTTGATCCTCCTAGGTCACCAGATTGCGTATTCTATTATATTTTTGTAACAGGGCTAACATCACTGGTCACCATCCCCTGTCCATTGGTTCAAACAGGGTAAAACTATACACTTGCACATGCTTCGTCTATGAGGACAACTGTATGGTTGCCCTACAATCGGCACCATACATTAACATGTAGACATTCAGCACACGTGGTACCAGTTGTCACAAGGAATCTCCCACAGGAACAATCTGTCATTCCTACATCAATGAAACTGAGCCGACATTAGGTAGTAAGGAGTTTTCGGAAAAATATTGAAGCTAACAGCATTCTCAATTTGGACAATGTATAGAACTAACATGTTCCTGCCCAAACTGAAAAAAACCTCCTGTATAAGGAGGCCAAAGATGTAATCAAATAAGCAGACAAGTCTCAGGTTGCAGACCACTCTCTGTAGCATCAGCTGTGCAGCTGACTCCCCGGCAGCTGCTCTGCATTGCGGTGTTGTAGACATTTGCCGTCCAGACACAAATGGCACACTTTTTTCATACTTTTTGTTTTTAACCCACTGAAACACTACACACGATATTTTATCAGCTGTAAAATAATATGCCACTGCTGGTTTATGTCTGGTAATTACCATGTATCTAGAATGACGGTGCTTTGCTGTAGCCTACGATACTAACATACTGTATCTGTACAGGAGAGAGGAAATAATGTCTGTGCATATTTGTTCATGGATGTTTTTTGCTATTTATCACTATATATTATCCTCTAAACTTGGCCATATACTCTATGAGTCTTATGGGTCAATAGGTTTCAAACCGAAGCCCAATATCAGTCACTACAGAACAAGTAACCTTCATTTATAGAAAGCCAGGAGGCATCTCACCGATCATTTATCAGCATTTATGACCAACTTTAGAACGTCTTACTAAGATACAGCATCAGACTGGTCCACTGGGGACCCAGGCTTTGTAACACCAAAGGTTCAGCAGAAGACAATCCCATTAGGAGGTGACTTTGCAGCCAATCACTTGTCACTAAGGTCTCGTTTTACGCGATGATTCACAAATAACCTATTAGAGCTTATTGTCATATGTTCTCTATGTGTAATAGATAAGAACTAAAGAGAAGATTTATTTTGCAGTGTTTTTGGTGTCAGTTTTAAGTTTTTAAGTCTCTCTTTGGTTTGTGTTGCTGCATCAAATTTATGAAGTAGCATTCATCTTGACTCTCAGCAGGTTGCTTGGGGTGGATACATTATTTTTTTGTAACTGATGTTGCACATCAGAAATGAAACATAACACTGTTCTAATATCTAATCTCAATCTACTAATAACTTCAATTCTGAAAGTGGCAAGGTTCAACACATCACAAAATTTGGCCAAATATCCCAAAAATATGCATAAAATGTTTCACATCACATCACTTGCCACCTTTTTACACCACAAATAAATGACCCCCTAAGTTTAAGTTGTAATAAAAACAGATGTGCACAGTTGGGCCTCAAGGTTTGTGTTGAGCCAAGCAAAGCATTTGAAGCAGAATTTGGTATCAAGTTTAGGAAACTTTGATTCGAAGCGAATCTGAACTTTCTCGTGCTTCGTGGTAAAGAATCAGATTTTCCTAAAATCGCTGCTGCATGTGTTACAAAGCAAAACTAAGGGAGTAATTTACTAATCTGAAATATGCCTAAATTAGGCGTATTTCAGGCACAGATGACATGGCGTGGTGTGGGTCAGGTCCGCTTTATTCATAATTTTCAACTCCCGTTTTAGGCATAGAAAATGGTCTAAATGTAAGACAGCTCAGAAGCTTATTCTTCCTGGTCTCCATGTCCTAGAAAAGTCAGCAAGATGCAGAGAGAGGAGGAGCTGGATGTTCCTGATGACATGTTCTCATCAATATTAGATGATGTGGAATAGGAAGAAAAGCAGATGGCAGAAGAAGGGCTTCCACCTGTAGAGCAGGGGAGCATGAGCGTAGGAAGCGGGGGGACGGGGGGGTCGGATCCCCCCCCAGGAAATAATGCGGGGGGGACAGGTATGCAAAAATCCCCCCCAGCGGCAGCAGGGCAATGTGTGCGGCGGTGGTGGGGCACAGGGAGATGAATGCTTCCATTGTGGAAGCGTTCATCTCCATAGTCATCTGTATCGCCGTCCCCAGGACAGCGATACAGATGGCTGTGCTGCGGAGCAGGAGAGGGAGAGGCGTCTCTCTTCCCTGCTCCTCTGATAGACTGCCGGAACTAGGCCGGCAGCCTATCAGATGTTGGTACAGGCGGCGCGATGACATCATCGCGCCGTCTGTGAGCCGTACAGCGCGGGACACAGGCCGGAAGAGGCCTGCATCGCATTGCTGTGACGGATGGAGGTAAGTACAGGTGTCTTGTTTTGTGTGTGTGTTTTGTTTTTTTTAAACTGGACCCACTGGCCCATAAGAGGGGAGGGGGGGAGAGATTTTTGGCACTTGGGGGGGGGGGCGGAGAGATATGTGGGTGTGGCTTGAGGGTGGGCAGGGACACAGGGGCCCCATAAGTGCTGTCCCCCCCAGATTTTTGGTGCTTCCTACGCCCATGCAGGGGAGCGCTGGGGTTGGAGAAGTGGGCATGCCAAAGCTGATTAATATTCAGTGTTTACTGTTAATTGACCTGCAGAGGATTGCAAGCAAGGACAGCAATAATATGCACATTGTGCCTATAGATAAGTGAAGTTTTAAAAAATTCGATTCGGCTGCTTCGTCGAAGTTCAACAAGAAATTCGATTTGTTACGAATTACTTCATAATGAATCACATTCCACTCTTTAGAGCGGGCAGAATGACGGGCAATGGCGATATAGCCAACCCCTCAGATGCCGCGTTCAAAGCTGACCACGGCATCTGAGAGTCACATTCAGCCTATCAGGGGGTTAATCAGGGTTTAAAACAAAAAATATAAACACTCACCTCATCCATTTGATCGCAGAGAGGCCGTCGCAGCCATCTTGATTGAAGAAAACAAGACAATTCTCACTTGCAATAACGTGTGACGTATCATCCATGTGGCCTTACTCTAAGGCAGAGTGGTTTATAGTGATTCCTAATGAATTCATTCAGAACGAATCGAATTTCTTGACGACCTTCAGCGAAGTTGCCGAATCAAATTTTTCAAAACTTCGCTCATCTCTACTCAAGATCATCCTTTCTGGCGGGCCCAGTCTGAATAGAATGAAAAAAAAGACATCTTAATCAAGTTCAGCCATAGAAAATAACAGGGAACCTGGGTTCATCCAGAGACTTATAAGGTTTAGTCCAGTTTGGCCTAACTGGGAGTAAATTATTGGTCTGGGTTTTTTTTAATGCTCGAAGAAACACCACAAAAGCCGTGTGCATTTTTTCCGTACTGTACTGTATTTAAATGGCATTTTTAGAGATTTTTTTTTAAACAAATCTGTGGATAGTGTTTTCAGGCCATTTTCTTCACTATAGAGGAGATGGAAAACACCTGAAAAAAAGCTATTACGTAAACATACAGCCTTAAAAAAATTGCAGAGATACAAAAAATGCTACCAAACTGTAAAAAAGACGTCAACAGTCAAAAAATGCACATGTCTCCTTTGCATATCCTACTTCTCATAGACTTCCAGCTAACATCTGTAACTGGTGTTTTTGCTACCAAAAATACACAAAAGACACTGGCACAATAAATGCTACTAGAATACAAAAGTACATTCGCCCCCATTCCATGTGCATTTGAACCCTTTCAGGCATCAGGACCTGTGTGCTTCTGATACTTTTGCACCACTACAGCCCCTGCTGGTGCCAACAGGAAAGAGATTACCAAAGAAATTAGTCACATTAGCTCTCATTCAGGTGGTAATAACTTTAATTCTCAGCTTGGATATGTAGGTGTAATGTTGACATACTTGTAATTGGTTGTGTGGCGGGCTCTCTGGTGTTAATGGGCAAACGTGGACCTTTTGAAGATATTTGTAGGACAAGTCACTGGTAAATATTTAGCCATTTTTGGTGCTGCTTACTCCTAATGCTCATCTTCTTGAGGTCTAGATCCTCCTACTACAAGGAAAGGATATGTCACCTTGTGGATCTACACTTTAGAACGGGCCTTACAACCATTCCTATGTCAATTCTCACTTCCCTGATAATCCCTGGATCTGGCACAACCGTTCAAAAGGGACAAACAGAGCAGGAGCGAGTGAGGTGGATGTGAGGTGAAAACCCTCAGATGAGGTTCTTCAAAGTTAACACCTCGCTCTCAAGGAGCACTTGTCCAAACTGGCAGCTGTTCATGCAAAATGCTAAATCCCAAGGCACACATGCTGCTGATTCATCTCTCAGAGACACATGTGACCGCCTGACACATGCACATAGTGCAGACAGTAGACCACAATTTCTCCATAGTGAGTGCGTCACGCTAAACCCTCATATATTATTACACCACAATGTCTTCACCCATCATGCCCTGAGCTGAAACCACAAAGCCTTTAGGCACATGTGAGTCCTGTAGTAAAGTTCTGTCTGCTGTCTATACATGGGTTTTGTGAAACACTAATTGTAAGTTGTAAAATGGGTTATGGGACCGTTAATATTTGCAGTATAGGACCATGATGAAAACTATTATTGTCTCCACCCTGAGGAATGTGCTATAGGAGTCAGTCAGAAAGGGAAATATCTTGGTATTGATCTCTCTGTATAGTGAATGTAGGAGAGTGATGATCTTAGGGTCCTTTTAAAACAGAGGTAATCCAGTGAGGCTATGTCTCCAGTCCAGTCATCCTGTTCTTAAAAATAACATTGTAAATTTTTAAAATGTCCTACAGTCAAATGTTTTTGTTCTGGTTTTTGCACTTTTTACCCTTGTCTGCCATATAGAAGGCTACAGGGGTTGTCACCCACAGAGGTATAGGGGTTGTAGAGGTAGCAGCTGCACCAAAGGCTCCTCTATCACATAAAAAGACACCAGCAGGTGTAGGTGGATGCCCTGTCACAGATTTTGTGTTGTCCCATTAGGAAAACCCTTTCCATATCCTCTATGAGGGAGCATAAACATCACAGAGGAGGTGGTCTGTTTAGGACCCCCTCTCTGAGCCAAAGCATGGAATCAGTGGTGAGCAGCTCCGACCTGGCAGATGTGAGCTGTCCAAGTGCTACATAGACAATCTTTCATCTGAAAAACTGCCATCCAAGGCCTTAGTGACACGTACGGGTCCATTGTGTGAATGCAAAAAGTCAGACCATTTTGCAACCACAAAGGTCAAAAGTTCAGGTCTCGGTGTTTTTTCATGTTGATTCATATTTTGTGTCCGCAAAAAAGCAGAAACTGTTCACCAAATTTATTATGTAATGGATCATTGAAAAATGGATCACTCTGCATCCAAATAAGCCCTAATGCTCCACTTCTATTAGTAGCCGGCTGCATTATCTCAGGAGCAGATCATCTCAGATGATTAGCTGATTGCTGATGTGGCTCTCAAATTAAGGGCCCATACACACATACATACACCAACAGTGAAATCTGTGAGGATTACACTGTATCAAACCAAATCACCTCGGATTTGTCCCTAGGGATCAATCTCCAGTGCCCTGCCTGCCCTTTACTGTCATTTCTGCCTGGAAATTTTTCGGCCTTGGCATAAAAAAGCGCCAATTGAGTGAAAAAGCAGTTTTACACCAGATAAATGACAGCGACAGTCTAATACACATGCAAGGGGGCACGGTGAGGAGCATTACTACTGCAGAGGGCACATATCTGGCATAACTACTGTGAGGGGGCACATATCAGGGCATAACTACTGTGAGGGGGCACATATCAGGGCATAACTACTGTGAGGAGGGCACATATCAGGGCATAACTACTGTGAGGAGGGCACATATCTGGCAGAACTACTGTAAAGAGGGCACATATCTGGGTATAATTAATGTGAGAAGGGCACATATCTGGCAGAACTACTGTGAAGAGGGCACATATCTGGGCATAACTACTGTGAGGGGGCACATATCTGGGCATAACTACTTTGAAGAGGGCACATATCAGGGCATGACTACTGTGAAGAGGGTACATATCAGGGCATAACTACTATGAGGGGGAACGTGTGAGCATTGCGTCTGTGAAGAGGGCATATATCTGGGCATTATTGCTGTGAGGGGGCACATGTGAGCATTACAGCTGTGAAGAGGGCACATATCTGGACATTATTACTGTGAGGGGGAACGGGCTGTGAAGAGGGCAAATATGTTGGCATTATTACTGTGATTGGTCATGTGATGTATACAGGTGTGTAATGTATGTAGTGCAGTATGTGATGATCACACACTGCCCTACATACATTACACACATGTATACATCACATACTGCGCTGTCACCTTCTTCTGCAGGTCTACTTTGATGTCTGGTCTTTAGGCTTCAGTCAGATTCTCCACCGCCAAGCTTGCGCAGTGTGCCCGACACCGCCAGGAGCTGGCCCCTCCTCCTTCCATCTCCCGCCGGCTTGTCCTACTGCAGGGTGCTCTATCGCTCCAGCGCCCGCCCAATCTTACCAATAGCAAAGCTCCTTGCTGTCTGGAGCTTTGCTATTGGTTATTGCAGGCACAGGCAGCGTCGCTTTGCTGCCTGTGCCTTTCGCAGCACGCCCTGCGCCGATAAAGTCCCGTTACTGCGCGGGCTGCATGATACGGCTTCGCGGGCCGCATTTGGCCCGCGGGCCGTAGGTTGGGCATCACTGATGTAGAGTGATGATCTTAGGGTCCTTTTAAAACAGAGGTAATCCAGTGAGGCTATGTCTCCAGTCCAGTCATCCTGTTCTTAAAAATAACATTGTAAATTTTTAAAATGTCCTACAGTCAAATGTTTTTGTTCTGGTTTTTGCACTTTTTACCCTTGTCTGCCATATAGAAGGCTACAGGGGTTGTCACCCACAGAGGTATAGGGGTTGTAGAGGTAGCAGCTGCATAAAAGGCCCCTCTATCACATAAAAAGACACCAGCAGGTGTAGGTGGCTGCCCTGTCACAGATTTTGTGTTGTCCCATTAGGAAAACCCTTTCCATATCCTCTATAAGGGAGCATAAACATCACAGAGGAGGTGGTCTGTTTAGGACCCCCTCTCTGAGCCGAAGCATGGAATCAGTGGTGAGCAGCTCCGACCTGGCAGATGTGAGCTGTCCAAGTGCTACATAGACAATCTTTCATCTGAAAAACTGCCATCCAAGGCCTTAGTGACATGTACGGGTCCATTGTGTGAATGCAAAAAGTCAGACCATTTTGCAACCACAAAGGTCAAAAGTTCAGGACTTGTCTCGGTGTTTTTTCATGTTGATTCATATTTTGTGTCCGCAAAAAAGCAGAAACTGTTCACCAAATTTATTATGTAATGGATCATTGAAAAATGGATCACTCTGCATCCAAATAAGCCCTAATGCTCCACTTCTATTAGTAGCCGGCTGCATTATCTCAGGAGCAGATCATCTCAGATGATTAGCTGATTGCTGATGTGGCTCTCAAATTAAGGGCCCATACACACATACATACACCAACAGTGAAATCTGTGAGGATTACACTGTATCAAACCAAATCACCTCGGATTTGTCCCTAGGGATCAATCTCCAGTGCCCTGCCTGCCCTTTTACTGTCATTTCTGCCTGGAAATTTTTCGGCCTTGGCATAAAAAAAAGCGTCAATTGAGTGAAAAAGCAGTTTTACACCAGATAAATGACAGCGACAGTGACTTAGAAGTACTCGCTGAATTGAGCGATAGAAATTCATTGGAAAATTCCTCATCCGACACTGATCAGACAAGTGGCAGTGACGAATCTGCACCCGAGCTCAGCGATGTGCGAACTTGGCGCTCTGTTGACTGTGGTATGGGTCAGGCAGCGCCCCCAAGATTCAGTTTACTAGAACACCTGGTATCAAAGTAGACGTTGAGCACAGCAACCCTTTGGCACACCTACAATTATTTCTGACCGATGAGGTAACTGAAATAATTGTTAGGGAGACAAACCGGTACAAAGAGCAACAATCCGCTACTCTGTGTCGTACGTTTTCAAGAAGCAGAAAGTGGGAACCAGTGACCAAAGATGACATTTGGAAATTTCTGGGCCTAATAATACTTCACGGAGAGGTGGGAAATGGTATTGGACCACTAATAAATTAGCTGCTTCTCAATGCAAAACAATGTACCGCTTTGGGTACAAAATGACTGACATAATCAGACCGCCAGGGAGGTTAAAGTGTAACTGCCGTTTAAGTTTTTTGTTTTGCTAATGGTTGGGGCAAGTGATAGGTAACATTTTTCTAATATACTTTATTTATCCAAAACGTTTATTTTTATTAGAAAACTGGGGCTGAACTGACCCTTAGCAGCACACTCTGAAATGAGCGTTGCTAAGGGCCATCCGTCTCCTATTTATAAGGGCAGACGGGCTGTGCAGGCGCTGTGCTTCTGCCTTCTGTGCCCCCGCGGTGGCCACAGGCATCTCAGGAGTTAAAATTACATCTATATTCCCCCTCTTTCGATTAAATCTAATCCTCTTGTACATTTACTAACCTGCCTTCCCTGCGATAATCACTCATTAAGCAGAGGCCGGAAGTAAGTGCTGACTGCACACAGTGCTTCTACTTCTGGTGGCTGCTTCATGAGTGATTATTGCAGGGATCGCAGGTTAGTAAATGTACCAGAGCATTAGATTTCATAGAAAGGGGGAATATAGATGTAATTTTAACTCCTAAGACGCCTGTGGCCACCGCGGGGGCACGGGAGGCAGAAGCACAGCGCCTGCACAGCCGTCTCCCCTTTATAAATAGGAGACAGATGGCCCTTAGCAACGCTCATTTCAGAGAGTGCTGCTAAGGGTCATTTCAGCCCCAGTTTTCTAATAAAAATAAACGTTTTGGATAAATAAAGTATATTAGAAAAATTTAACCTATCACTTGCCCCAACCATTAGAAATTTTTTTTTTTAACGGCAGTTACACTTCAAAGATACTGTAAAATAAATGTGCAGAATGCTTTGGTGATGTGGATAATGTCCAGTCACTGTCCTCCCATCCTAAAAAATAACCTATACAAATGCAGTTTACAGGAGACAGGACGAGATTGTAGATGAAAATGAAAAATAAGATTATGGAGGATTTAGGGTTCACATACAAGGTTCACATCCAGTATAATAGATATAGCATTTAACGTAACCAGAGCCAGAATATAACATTAGTAAAAGAGGTCATTACCAGTGCTCAGTACCCTCTACCACTTTATCGCTCTCACCCCACAGCCACCACAATGGGCTCTTTCTCAGGCTTCACACATGGGCAGTTTTATACGGAGAAGCAGTAGGACTTCGACTTGTATTCAAAAGCATACAGAGGTTATTCTTCTGCTGAATGCCGTACAAATCCATTAAAAAATGTCGACACACTCTATTAGATGTAATAAGTATGGGGTCCCACCATGACTGTGTGAATACGGTCTTATGTTTTGAACAGCACTATGGCAATATTACTGCTAATTTCCAGCCATTCAAATCAGTGAGCATCAATAGACTTGCATCCACAAGAGGTGGAGCAGTTGCCCATGAGGTAAAATCTGGTAGGGGGGGCCATTATTCGTTATTTACAAATTGAATGTTGTCTGGGAATTTCATTGAAATACAATGTTCTATACATAGTTACTAAGTCAAAGGGCTCAGTGACAGTGCTCAGAGTTAAAGGGGTTGTCCGGGTTCAGACCTGAACCTGCACACAACCTGATCTGCTCTTATTTACCATGACTAAGTGGAGCTTTTTACGCTCCGATGCTCCCCCTTGCCCTCCGCTGAATCGCGCAGGGCAAGGGAATTTTGTGAGATCCAGTGACGTACCGGGCTCTCCATGGGCAGGCTAGGCAGAGGCAAGGGCTGTTTGTTTACCTTTTGACACTGCTAGGCAGAAGCCTCCACCTAGCAGTGAGCCCAATGACACTACGGGCAATAAGGGGCAGGCTTTAGAGGTAAAAACAGGCTAGAGTAATGTATTTTCCAAGCTATCCCTAGCGACCAATCAGACCCAGAAAGTAATGTAGTCTCAGTTAAGGGAGTACATATAGTGTTGATGGCGGTCAAGAAAGTAATTTTGAGGTATTGGCTACAAAACACTATCCCACAGTGGGAGGAAGTTATAGGGCTCCTGACATGGCTGCTATTTCAGGAAAGATTAGAAATGGAAAAGTATAAGGAAAAATCAATAGGGAAGTTCATTAAGAAATGGCGCAAATTTATAGAACACTCTCTCACCAAGTGGGAAATTGAAGATTTGATGTCTCCTTTCACGACCACTAAATGGTACATGGAAGCCCAGATAGCCGGAAATCTAGGCAAGCTAGAAATTGGAAGTAGCGGTGCTAAATAAACACCTTATCCTCAAGAGCTTTAAAAAAAAAAAAAAGAATAAAACCCCTCATGAAAGATTTCTCAATACAATGTCTGAACCCCTCGTTCTCAAATTGGTTGGGTTAGGGAGGGTGCAAGGCATTGGGGAGGCCTTGATAGGGTCTGTTATACAAAAAAAAAAAAAAGGGAGATTTGTATTACCCCTTGTTAATGCATATTTTGGTAAGCTCACGATTATTGGTCTGTTGGATACATTACCATACATTATGTGTATTTACTATGATGTACTGCTTCCTTATGCATTTCGTGTAACAATGATCAATGTTTTTTTTTGCAAATCTCAATAAAAAATGTACTTGAAAAAAAAAAAAAACAGGCTAGGGTAGAGCTAAAGACCACCTATTACAGCCAGTGACATCACTGGCTACACTGCTAGGCGGAAGCTTCTGCCCAGCAGTGTCAAAAGGTAAACAAACAGCCCTTGCCCTTATTCAGCGCACGGCAAGGGGGAGCATCGAAGCTTATAAAAGGTCTGATGCTGTACTTATTCATGGTGAGCAGATGGGGTTGTGCCCAGACAACCCCTTTAAGAGTATATTAGGTGGGCAGATTTTCTGCCCGATGATCGCTAACGAGCGTTTGTGCTGTCTAATAACAATCTGCCGCCAGCAAACCACTGTAGAGCATGGGGATGAGCAATGGTATAGCGATCTCTCCTCCCCATGTTGATGAGGAGATTGCTGCATGTAATAGCAGCGGCCTTCTACTCTAGCGAGCAGGTGATTGCCGTGAGTGAACGCTTCCCACAATACAATCGTCTGTGTGATTGGGATGTCCAATACATCCTTTAGTCAGGTCAAGAGACTGCTTCCTATCCTCCTGCAAGAAGGCGAGGACATTCTCCATTAGGTATTGGTACAATGGTCTAGAAGACCCATCTGTGGTTTTCTTTAATAGCTCACACAGGACAACACATGAATGAGGCATTGTTATGCTAAAGACAAAGGCCAGCTCATCCTGCCTACAGAAAGAGGATACTAGCCATTTTCCCTCCATTTTCAGCATGGGCTTTGTCTAAATGTACATTTTTGGCAATGAGGAGAGTGGTGCCAGGATCAAGGTCTATTGTGGAACCACGTGGCTCAGCGCAGATGGCAGAATCATTCCATAATTTATGTAATGTGAGTTCCATGCTCTTGTCTTCTGAAGGAAAACAGTAATCAGCAGCCTGAATACTATGTGTAAGGTTTCCACATGAAGCCCTCACTATGTTTCCTTCAGTTTCTGAAGATGCATTAGGTAAATATCAGGCACAGATATTGGCACTATTGGCCAACCATCTGAATTATAGAGGGGTCACCAGACTTTCTCCTGATGGCAGTAGGATTGGGCATGTTAAACTTTAAGATGTGTCTGCCAGCAGTCTGCCAGGGATTGCTTGTTTGGCTGACAGTTGCCTAAAGTGTATGGGCATCTTAAAGGGTTTTCTGAAATTACTATGGATTTTAACAGATATACTCATGTAGTTGCTTACCTCATGTACATCTTAGGCTAGTTTCACATGTCGTAGTTTTATTCGCGGCCTATCGGCATGCGCTGCCGGAACTCCGCCCGGCCCCCATTATAGTCAGTAGTTGGCGGTAGTCCGGGGCACACGTTCACTAGCGGCAGGATGGATCCGACAGGCTGTTCACCCGACGGAAGAGCCTGCCAGAGGTCTGTGCCGCTAGTGTGAAACTAGCCTTACTCATGCTTTTCTTTTCCAATTTGGACTCTCCCATTTCCACCATGTAAGCAAATCACTTTGGTTTATATCCTACATGTACCACTTCCTATTACTATATTCAACCAAACCCAACATGGAAGCCCAGATAGCGGGAAAACTAGGCAAGCTAGAAATTGGAAGTAGCGGGGCTAAATAATTACCTTATCCTCAAGAGCTTTACTTAAAAAAAAAAAAAGAATAAAACCCCTCATGAGAGAATTCTCAATACAATGTCTTAACCCCTTGTTCTCGAATTGGTTGGGTTAGGGAGGGTGCAAGGCATTGGGGAGGCCTTGATAGGGTCTGTTATACAAAAGAAAAAAGGAGATTTGTATTACCCCTTGTTAATGCATATTTTGGTAAGCTCACGATTATTGGTCTGTTGGATACATTACCATACATCATGTGTATTTACTATGATGTACTGCTTCCTTACGCATTTCGTGTAACAATGATCAATGATTTTTTACAAATCTCAATAAAAAATGTATTTGAAAAAAAAAAAAAACAGGCTAGGGTAGAGCTAAAGACCACCTATTGCAGCCAGTGACATCACCGGCTACACTGCTAGGCGGAAGCTTCTGCCCAGCAGTGTCAAAAGGTAAACAAACAGCCCTTGCCCTTATTCAGCGCACGGCAAGGGGGAGCATCGAAGCTTATAAAAGGTCTGATGCTGTACTTATTCATGGTGAGCAGATGGGGTTGTACCCAGACAACCCCTTTAAGAGTATATTAGGTGGGCAGATTTTCTGCCCGATGATCGCTAACGAGCGTTTGTGCTGTCTAATAATCTGCCGCCAGCAAACCACTGTAGAGCATGGGGATGAGCAATGGTATAGCGATCTCTCCTCCCCATGTTGATGAGGAGATCGCTGCATGTAATAGCAGCGGCCTTCTACTCTAGCGAGCAGGTGATTGCCGTGAGTGAACGCTTCCCACAATACAATCGTCTGTGTGATTGGGATGTCCAATACATCCTTTAGTCAGGTCAAGAGACTGCTTCCTATCCTCCTGCAAGAAGGCGAGGACATTCTCCATTAGGTATTGGTACAATGGTCTAGAAGACCCATCTGTGGTTTTCTTTAATAGCTCACACAGGACAACACATGAATGAGGCATTGTTATGCTAAAGACAAAGGCCAGCTCATCCTGCCTACAGAAAGAGGATACTAGCCATTTTCCCTCCATTTTCAGCATGGGCTTTGTCTAAATGTACATTTTTGGCAATGAGGAGAGTGGTGCCAGGATCAAGGTCTATTGTGGAACCACGTGGCTCAGCGCAGATGGCAGAATCATTCCATAATTTATGTAATGTGAGTTCCATGCTCTTGTCTTCTGAAGGAAAACAGTAATCAGCAGCCTGAATACTATGTGTAAGGTTTCCACATGAAGCCCTCACTATGTTTCCTTCAGTTTCTGAAGATGCATTAGGTAAATATCAGGCACAGATATTGGCACTATTGGCCAACCATCTGAATTATAGAGGGGTCACCAGACTTTCTCCTGATGGCAGTAGGATTGGGCATGTTAAACTTTAAGATGTGTCTGCCAGCAGTCTGCCAGGGATTGCTTGTTTGGCTGACAGTTGCCTAAAGTGTATGGGCATCTTAAAGGGTTTTCTGAAATTACTATGGATTTTAACAGATATACTCATGTAGTTGCTTACCTCATGTACATCTTAGGCTAGTTTCACATGTCGTAGTTTTATTCCGGCGGCCTATCGGCATGCGCTGCCGGAACTCCGCCCGGCCCCCATTATAGTCAGTAGTTGGCGGTAGTCCGGGGGCACACGTTCACTAGCGGCAGGATGGATCCGACAGGCTGTTCACCCGACGGAAGAGCCTGCCAGAGGTCTGTGCCGCTAGTGTGAAACTAGCCTTACTCATGCTTTTCTTTTCCAATTTGGACTCTCCCATTTCCACCATGTAAGCAAATCACTTTGGTTTATATCCTACATGTACCACTTCCTATTACTATATTCAACCAAACCCATGATGCGTTTCTCCTTCCTACGGCACAGCTCCAGCACCATCCTTAACAACACCCAGCTAGTTCATAGCTCCTCCCACCCAGCTAGTTACATAGACACTCCCCTTTCACTGCCCCTAACAACACCCAGATAGTTTATAGCTCCTCCCACCCAGCTACTTTATAGCTCCTCCCACCCAGCTAGTTACATAGACACTCCCCTTTCATTGCCCCCAACAACACCCAGTTAGTTTATAGCCCCTCCTACGCAGCTAGTTTATAGCTCCTCCCTGTTGGTAGCACTAAGGGGAAATACCCTAGATTACCCTGTTATACATTGGGATGGCTCGGTCTTAAAGGGCCAGCACAGCGCCCCCTCGTAGGTATTCACAAGGTACAGTCACCATCCCTTCCCTATGTGATTATTCTTTTTGTTCTTTCACCACAGTGACCTTGTTCTCAATCCAGCGGACATCAGGCCAATGCCAGCAACACCCTGGATGAGGTAGTACCAGTTGGTTCTTTCCTTTATTGCAAGGTATGTAGGTACCACCATGTACCATATGATAGGTTTTATTAGGTGGGACTGGAAGAGTATAGTTATATATTGGGGGGAGTTAGAGGAGTGGCTTAGTTAAAAAAAATACGGCGCTTAACTGCCCCCTCTTTATGTAAATTTTAGTGGCACTCGGGGGGGGGGGGGATCTGAATCCTTACCCCGGGTGCAAGAAAGCCTAGCTACACCTCTGACACCATACTGTGTGGTAGCCACTTAAGAGAGCATCCTACTGTGTGTGTGTGGGGGAGGGGGGACTTAGGGGGACATCACAATAGGTGGAATCCACTTAAGGGGACATCATTCTGTGTGAGGGGCACTTAAGGGATCATCCTACTGTGTGGGGAGGCATCACATTTTGTCAGGGGCACTAAAGGAGCATCGCACTGTGTGGGAGCACTGAGGGGTCACCCTGTTGGGGAGGGCACTTAGGGGGCATCCTACTGTGAGGGGGCACTAAGGGGGCATTATAATCTATGGGGGTGTAGTAACAACATATCATACTGTCCGAAGGCCATAGTTAGGGCATCATTTTTGTTTTGTGGCATTAAGAGGACATTCTTACTGTGTGTGGGGGGTACTGTTATTGTGTGGTTAGCAGAAAAGGGTTTAGATGGGCTTAGAGGTGTAGCTTAATGTACTACACACCCTTCAGCAGACCCAGGCATGTGAAGTATACAGTTTTTTACCCTAAATGCAGAAATCACTAACAGTCGCCATGCACCTTAGACAGGTGTCAGCCAAACAAGTCTTCCATATACCGGTCTGCTCAGTTTGGCTAAGCATACATGTGTTCTCACAAGCGGAGTAAAGCTTGCCGACAGCTTTCCTGATCTCAGCATGCATATGCACCTTGGGCTTAGCCAGGAATGCATGTGTTGGGAATGGGAAAGAGAAGAAAGCTGCTTCCAGACCCCCAAGACCTATTTTCTGTCCATAGCATCTGCCATCAGGGAAGAGTTGAAAGGCTTCCACACATATTATTTGGTCAGTCAATCCCATTGAAATCAACAGCATCAGCAAACAGATATATATCAGGTATGACCAGCTCATACCAGTGTCAGACACCTCTTGTGGCTTATCTGCCTTGAGAACAATAGGATCAGGCATCTATCCATCGTGGTAGATCTTTCTTTCCCCTGACATCTGCCGTTAGGGTAGAGTCGGTATACCCCCATATACATTCAGTGATTGATCCATCTCACCAAAATTGGTGGACTCTTTTCATCTTATTTCGTCTTGTGAAGGGGTAGGTTGGAGTCAAATTGTCATCTTGTTTTGGTGTCCAACAGTTGATCATGGCAGTTAGACAGGGAAGGAAACAGGAATCCTATGTGAGCTATACAAATAAAGTCGTTCACAGCTTCGGTATGTTGCGGTATTGTCTCACCCTATTCACTGCTTCTATCTTCATTGTTGCTGCTGTTTACCTTCAAAATCATCTATAACTTCCCCCTTTGTTCCTTCTACCCACATCAGTGTCTCTCTCCTCCCCTCACCCATGTACAGTACACATACACTTTTTGAGTAAAGGAGAATTATATTGGCACACTAAATCTGGGGTCACCTGAAGAGCAATTGAAACAGTATTTGATCTGTTAAAATGTGGTTTAATTTGTAAAATTAATGTATCATAAGAAATTGCCAATGTCCCTATATATACACTTGCTATACATAAATAAATAAAATTAAATTAAATGGAGTGTAGATAAATGAACAAAGTCCCATACATGAATGAGCAAAGTTCACTGGTTTGATAAAATCTGCTGTGTTAATAGGAAAAGATCACTGGATTCGTGCGCTGTATCCTCTGTATATTCTCATACAGTACATAAAACACTTGAATAATTTCAAGCAGTCAGTCCACAAGTTCAGTGTTTTATGGTTCTAATATATACCTGTGTGGTATGACTGATCAGAGGTACAGAGGGTATAGTTTTGAATGCCATCGATATGATAATCGGTTATTTTTACTTTATTACATCACCTTGACCTAGCTTTCTCTATGATGCAGCTCAAAATACACGCTTACAAATCACTCAACCATCTGCTATCTCTTTCCATTATCCTGCTACTAGCTGCTGGAGAAATCTAATCTAACCAAACCCAGAATCTTTGCTAATCTTGCATTCTCATTCTCACCTGCCACACAGAGAAACCCTGGTAATCTAAGTAACATTTGATATATGTCTGTCTCTTTTAACTGTGCTCCCTGGAAATCTTGGTCAGTGTGCAACAAACTCCCCATCATCCATGTCTTCTTCCTTTCAAAATGGCAACTACTCTCTACTGATTCTCCTGGATCTTTCTGCAGCACTTGACACTGTAGACCACAAGCTGCTCCTCACCATTCATCACTCTATTTTTCTCAAGGACACTGCTTCTCTGTGTCATTTGCTGGCTCTACTTCCTATCTACATTCTCTCGATGTTGGGTTTCCTCTGGGTTCAGTTTTGGTCCTCTCCTCTTTTCTCTCTACACAGACAGACCAACAGCAGATTTGGTTTTCAGGTTTTCAGTACCATCTCTATGCTGATGACACCCATCACTCCAGCAGTATTACAAAACACCAGTGATTGTCTGCTGGCTGTTTCTAACATAATGTCCTATATCTGAAATTTAATCTGTCAAAAACTGAACTTCTTGTCTTTCCCCTACCTACTAACCTACCTACACTTGATTTTTCAATTTAAGTCTGTGGTACTCCTGGAACTCCTGGGCAACGTGCCTGCTGTCTTGGAGTTATGTTTTACTAATTCTTTACTTTGCTGCACACATTCAATTACTGGCACGCTCATTTCATCTGCAGCTCAAAAACATCTCCGGAATCTGCCCTTTTCTCATGGTGGAAAAGTCCAAAGCTGTTTTCATTCATTCTCGTCTTGACTATGGCAACTCATTACTAATCGGCCTTCCCCTAACTTAGCCCCCCATTACACAGTGAATCGCACTGTCCTCTCGCCCTTGTCTATTTAAAACTTATTTATTCTCTCTTTCAGAAAAGCTTGCCCTGGGGATTGAACCTGCGACCATTAGGTTCAAAGGCAAGACACTTAACCACAAGGCTATATCAGCTGCATAGCCAGATAGCAAGAAAAATAAATAAAAAAAAATAAAATAAAAAATAAAAAAAATATATGACCTCTAGATGTGGAGAACTTTGATAGTGTATCCATACACATTACAGCTGCACCAGCACATTGTATATGGATGTAGCAAAGCTTGGTGTGTTGGGGCAGGTGTAATGTGTATGGATACACTATCAAAGTTCTCCACATCTAGAGGTCTTATTTTTTTTTTTTTTTAGCTACCTGGCTATGCAGCTGATATAGCCTTGTGGTTAAGTGTCTTTCCTTTCATCCTAATGGTCACAGGTTCGATTCCCCTCACAAACTTTTCTGAAAGACAGGATAAATGAGGCTTGCCTAACATGGAGGTAAGTATATGTGTTGTTTTCTTTTTTTTTTTTTTTTAATACTGGACTTTTACTTTACTGCCACAGGGGAGGAGGGGGCTATTGGCACTATGATATTGGCAAATGGGGGTGGGGGGTGGGGAGAGATAGGCACTTCATATTGGCACACACATTAGGGGGCAGGGGGAGAGGATGGCACTATGATATTGGGATGGGGGAAGACAGAGGCACTTGATATTGGCACATTATAGGGGGCACTATGGGGAGAGGAGCACTATGGGGGCATCTGGTGCTATATGGCTGGCTACTGGCACATTATAGGGTGGGTTTATATGGCTGACTACTGGCACATTATAGGGGGGGTTATATGGCTGACTACTGGCACATTATAGGGGGGGTTATATGGCTGACTACTGGCACATTATAGGGGGGTTATATGGCTGGCTACTGGCACATTATAGGGGGGCTGGGGGGGCTATATGGCTGACTACTGGCACATTATAGGGGGGCTATATGGCTGGCACATTATAGAGGGGGAGCAAAACGCGTGGGTAGGGGGGGGCCCAATACAAAAATTTGCTGTGGGGCCCAGTCATTTCTAGCTATGCCCCTCCGCCTTTCTACATATCCCCCCTCATTTCTCTCTGCCACCAAATGCAAGCTCTCCGTTCTGCCAATTATGTAATATTAACATCCTCTCATATTTCAGTAAAGTACATTTATTATGTAGAGGAAGTTAATACAAGACACTTACTATTGCATTGTGATTGTCCATATTGCCTCCTTTGATGGCTTGATTAATTTTTAATCATATTATACACTTCTCGTTTCACTAGTTTTAACCTAAGCCCCTGTTGTTTCCTATAGTGTACAAGCACGACCACCACTGATGGATTGCATGGTGGTCGTAACCAGGTAAATGAGTATAATATGCTTTAAAAATTTATATAACCAGCAAAGGGAGCAATATGGAGAATCACAATTCATTACACATGCCTTAAAACACATTTTTAGGTCTTTTTAGGCAGGCTTATCATGTTCCCTAAACTCGCTCTTCCCCATTTACCCCCCCCCCCCCCAATCCTTCATTCTTCATAACCGAACACCGTCATCCAACACTAATCTCCACACTCAATAAACTAGCTCATGCAGCTCCATCGGACTACTCTATTTAGTACAAAAATGACTAAAGTAGAAAACAATCAATTTTACCTTTTGCGTCACCCCTATTTCCTTATAGATTGTAAGTTCCTGTGAGCAGGACCCTCAGTCCTAGTATATAAGCCTGTAATTCATAGTAACATAGTTTGTAAGGCTGAAAAAAGACATTTGTCCATCCAGTTCAGCCTGTTATCCTGCAAGTTGAACCAGAGGAAGGCAAGGTGAGGGACCATGTGATTGGACCATGTGATGTGACGTCATCACAGGTCCTTTAGCTGTTAGCTGAAGCTTGAAGACATTATTATTTTTAACCCCTTCATCTTCATTACTAAGCATTCTATATTAAGAATGCTAATATTTTCCCTTATAACCATGTTATAAGGGAAAATAATAAAGATCTGGTCCCGTTGCTAAGCAACCATGCGGGAAAATCGCACTGCATCCGCACTTGCTTGCGGATGCTTGCTATTTTCCCGCAGCCCCATTCACTTCTATGGGGCCTGCGTTGCGTGAAAAACACACAATATAGAGCATGCTGCGATTTTCACGCAACGCAGAAGTGATGCGTGAAAATCACCGCTCATGTACACAGCCCCATAGAAATGAATGGGTCCGGATTCAGTGCGGGTGCAATGCGTCCTCCTCACGCATTGCACCCGCGCGGAAAACTCGCCCGTGTGAAAGGGGCCTTACAGTGAAGAATCCTTTTCTATGTTTGTGTACAAACCTTCTTTCCTCCAGACGCAGAGGATGTCCCCTCGTCACAGTCACAGTCCTGGGGATAAATAGATGATGGGAGAGATCTTTGTACTGACCCCTGATATATTTATACATAGTTATTAGATCTCCCCTCAGTCGTCTTTTTTCTAGAATGAATAACCCTAATTTTGATAATCTTTCAGGGAACTGTAGTCCCCCCATTCCAGTTATTACTTTAGTTGCCCTCTAGTAATGAGTAGCATCGGCTATATTCGATTTCGCGATATTTGACGAATATATGGGCGAATATTCATCAAATATTCGCAAATTCGCTATATTCGATTACCAACATTCATTGCGATAATCGCAATATAAAAATCACATGTGCATGCGAGAAAGGAGCGTGGTGCAGTTTTCAAACTAAGAAGGGAGAGATCAGTGAAGGGCCGATATTCGCATCGCAATAAAAAATTGTGTTACAATTATATTCGTAACGCGATTTTTTATTGCAATGCGATTATCGGAACTTCACTGTTATGTGCATTGTGATGTGTACTGTGTAAAAAAAAAGAATATTCGTGATTACTAATATATAACGCGATATTCAAAATATTAGCGAAACCGCTTTTCGAATATTCGCGCTCAACACGACTGCCCTTCTCTGAACCCTCTCCAGCTCTGCTATGTCTGCCTTGTTCACAGGAGCCCAGATCTGTACACAGTACTCCATGTGTGGTCTGACTAGTGATTTGTAAAGTGGTAGGACTATGTTCTCATTACATCTTTGCTGTTCACTAAAATTCTTGGGTCCCTTTCCATGTCAATGTTACCCAGTGTTTTACCATTTAGTATGTACGGGTGACTTGCATTATTCCTTCTCATGTGCATAACCTTACATTTGTCAGTGTTAAACCTCATCGGCCACTTCTCTGCCCAAGCCCCCAATCTATCCAGATCCCTCTGTAGCAGAAAACTGTCCTCTTCAGTGTTAATTACTTTACACAGTTTAGTGTCATCTGCAAAAATTTATATATTACTGTGGAAGCCTTCTACAAGATCATTAATAAATATATTGAAGAGAATAGGGCCGAATACTGACCCCTGTGGTACCCCACTCGTGACAGTGACCCAATCTGAGTATCTACCGTTAATAACCACCCTCTGTTTTCTGTCACTCTGCCAGTTACTTACCCACATACAGACATTTTCTCCCAGTCCGAGCATCCTCATTTTATATACTAACCTTTTATCCGGTACAGTGTCAAATGCTTTGGAGAAGTCCAGATATACGACATCCATTGAGTCGCCGCGGTCAAGTCTAGAACTTACCTCCTCATAGAAACTGATTAAATTAGTTTGACATGACCGATCCCTCATGATCACTTGTGCCTTCCGCATCTCTACTGTATGTCCTTTCTGCAAAAAGATTGAACATGTCCTATACTTGGCCAAAAATGCAGACCACTGACCCACTGAAGTCAATAGGTTCCCAAAAGAAACCCAGATGAAACATGGACATTACAAGGACGTCATCCGTATTTTGCAGATCCGCGTTTTGCGAATCGCAAAATACAAACGGTCGTGTGCATGGGGTCTAAAGATTATCAGTGCATAATGAAGGGATGAATTGCTCATAATAACTATTCAGATTTTCCATTCAGAAGTCTAGGAAAGCTGGGTGACAACGTTTTAGAAATCTGTAAGGGGCGAACAGATGTGCTTTCAGCCAGCTTCCCAGAACACAGTAGTAATGGGAATATTTGGAATGACTGAATTCTGCGTGACAGACGACAAGATACCGACTAAATGTTAACAGTGATTTTTTTTGTGGTAGATGTTTTGCATTTTTTTATGTATTTTCTTTAATTAACACAAAATCCTGACAGATAGACATTTCGTGGCCATATCTCCCGCTGCTGCCCTTATGTTAATCAGCGTTGTATCTGTTTATTTTCTCTGTGTGGGACTTCTTCCATTTCTTTGCAGTCAGCGGTTTTAATACTGACAGATTTCAATTTATTTCACCTCCTCCCCAGGCCTGTCTTGTTTCCTCCACACGCACGGACTGCTGCCAGTCCTCAGCACAGCCCAGATCATCAGCCCCCTGAGCAAATAATATCAGGCTGAAATAAAACAATGCAGCCCCCCATAGCTTTATCTCCTGTGCAGGGGGCTGCGGCACAATGGCTGCACAAAGAGCAATGTCACATACAAATCTCTTTATCTTTTCCCTGTCGTCTTTGACGAATAGTTATCACGTCAACATCTGGCAGGACATTTTTTTTAGTTTGCTCATTGCACAGTATTTTGTTGGGGGGGGGGGTGGTTCACCTATGTCAAAAAGAGCAGCTCGTTCATCAGCTGCTGGGCATCTTTTATCAGGGCGAAAAATGCCCGATTATCGGCAGCCTAGAATAGAACAGAATGAAGGGGGAAAGAATCCTGCCTCCCTCGTTCTGTTTGCATTGGCCTGTGTAATCAGACAGACCAGGTCCTACGCATCAAGAGATGCTCTTTATATCTACTCCATGCTGACCAAGAAATGAGGATCCTGAACAGAGTACTCCCCTCTGTTAAAGGGGTTGTCTGGGGTTCAGAGCTGAACCCGGACATACCCCCATTTTCACCCAGGCAACCCCCCTGATATCAGCATTGGAGCATTTCATGCTCCGATTCTCTCCCTTGCCCTGCTCTGAATCGTGCAGGGTAAAGGCTTTTTTTTGGAGATCCGGTGATCTATCGGGCTCTCCATGGGGAAAGTTAGGCGGCGGCTTCCACCTAACAGTGAGCTTGGTGATGTCACTGACACTAATGGGAGGGCTTTAGTGCTGCCCTAGCCTGTAAAACGGCCTAGGGCAGTACTAAAGCCGCCCATCAGTGCCGGTGACGTCACCAGCAACACTGCTAGGCAGAGGCCTCCCCCTAGCAGTGTGTGAATGTAAACAAACAGCAAGGGAGAGCATCTGAGCAGGAAACACTCCGTTGCTCATGTCAGAGGGGCCGGAGGGATGAAAATGGGGATATGTCCGGGTTTAGCTCTGCATCCAGACAACTACTATAATGCATAATTCCCTAATAGCAGAAATGAACATAGGTGATTGCTGAAGCCTCTGTCTGGCAATCAGCTGGTATTGCATATTTCAGAGGCAGGGGCGTACCTAAAAGCTCATGGGCCCTGGTGCAAGAGTTTAGTTTTGGCCTCCCTTCCCTCAGTGCCTTGTGGGCAGGGCAGTACATAGCCTTCGTACTGCCTGAGGCAAAAATTTAAACTGCTCCCCGTCACATCCTTAAAGCTTGTAAAAAAGCGGATCTTGACATAGGGGCCACTTAATATGGTGGATTTGGTGATCTCTGTAATGGAGACGCCCCTTTGCTCGGTTTTCCTTCCTTTGAGGGATATCTGGCTTTCATTGTGTTGTAGACCCATAACTGGGGCTCCACATTTATTTTGCATATTCCTGTTTCCCAGGGAGCTTTGCAGTTCGGATTGCTGTGTTGAGACTCTTAAGTGAGGCTCCACGGTGTTTTTTGTAGCTGGTCTCCCTGAGATCAGCTATTGTTGTGTTTGAGTAGTCACCGAGGCATTGCTCCCGGTTAGCCAGAATCCTACTCCACACTGATGAGGGGCAACACCCTGAAACAGCTGTCTGTGGATGGATACCTGGCTTAGGTTTTCCCTGTCACATCCTTAAAGCTTGTAAAAAAGCGGGATCTTGACATAGGGGCCACTTAATATGGTGGATTTGGTGATCTCTGTAATGGAGACGCCCCTTTGCTTGGTTTTCCTTCCTTTGAGGGATATCTGGCTTTCATTGTGTTGTAGACCCATAACTGGGGCTCCACATTTATTTAGCATATTCCTGTTTCCCAGGGAGCTTTGCAGTTCGGATTGCTGTGTTGAGACTCTTAAGTGAGGCTCCACAGTGTTTTTTGTAGCTGGTCTCCCTGAGATCAGCTATTGTTGTGCTCCAGCCAGAGGTGTAATTTGACGAGCATGCACTTTCTATAATACCGGTGTGATTATTAAAGGCACAAGGGTCTTTGGTCCCCTTCAGGCTCCTGTGGCCGGTAGCAACTGCGACCTCTGCACCCCCTATAGCTACGCTCCTGTTCAGAGGTTTTCAAAACTTTGCAAGACCTACATCCTCAGTTAATATAAAAATTCATAGGGGCTAAGTTACTGTGTCCCCACCAATATAAGGGTACTTTTACACTTGCGGCAGGACGGATCCGGCAGGCTATTCAGCCTGCCGCAAGTGGCCGTGCACTGTCGGACATGCAGGACAGTTTTAGTCCGGCGATCCCCGGCCGTGCAGTGCCGTGCTGCGCAGCAGCTCCACCCCCCGCCCCATTATAGTCAATGGGGACGGAGAGGCAGCCTGCCAGATCCGACCTGCCGCAAGTGTAAAAGTACCCTAACAATTATAACTCACAAGTTGTATCAAATTTGGGAAAACCTCTGTAATTCATTATTTTCAGTGTATGAACAGGTCTGTCAGAAGGAATGAATGGTTCATACAGCATTTGTTTTCTTTCTACTAGAGAAGCAAGCAGAGATAGTATCATATGACTACGGCGAATGTCATATGTTTGCTACATAAAGTTGGTTACTATAATGAATAATGTAGTGTTGGGTCGTTGCAAGGGGATCTACTAGAAGACATGATATCAGCCAATATAATACTGATAAACCTGATACCCAAGATTATCTTGAGCCTCCTCCAGGTGTTGCATACAAAAGCTGTCAGTGCCCTGAAATGCGTCAACAGCAGGCAGGCACAGCATATGGAATGCGCAGGAAACCCTATATGATAGAGTACCTTTTCACTGGCAGGACACCCTGACATAATATATTCATAACATTAACCTACTACTTGGAAATGCACAATAAAGAGCCAAGGAAACAATGGGTGCATTGATAACTATAGTGAAGCTTTCAGAAGAACCTGATATTAATCCTTGGACAAATCCCTATTTTAGAAGTAACTCTTCTCATATAGTCCTATATGCTGCATTTGGCGTTCTCCACAGGTGTGTTGGAGGATGAGGAAGAATCCTGGCCCACTTAAAGAGGACATGGCAACTCTCCTGAAATGTCTATTTTAGTAACTACTCGCATCATCATGTGATAACAATTCTGGAGCATCTATTCTAATGACTCTATGTTACGGGCATTGGTTGTAGACCCATTGTCTAATAAGCGAAACGCTCGTTCATAGGTGATCGGGGGCACCTTTACACGGGCAGATTGTCGGGAACGAGTCTTCACAGGTAGTTCCTGATCTGTCTTATAACTGGTTTGTGTAAATCCACCTTCAGTCATCATTTCTGGGCAGCAGATCATCCGATGTAACCAGCACTCTGCTGCCTAGAAACAATGAATTTGTTTGAGGAAAAGTAATAGCAATAGCCATTGTTCATCCTCATACATTGGAGGTGATCACTGTATGTAAAGGCAGTTCTCACCTCCGTTGACAAGCGGGCAGTTATCGGGAAGCTTCTTTTCCGATAATTGCTCGTCTGAGCAGTGTAAATAAATGCACCTTAATGAACAATTAAAACAAGAGGAGTGAGGGCCCTGCTCACAAGAGTGAGGGCCCTGCTCACAAGAGCTTACAAGAGTGAGGGCCCTGCTCACAAGAGCTTACAAGAGTGAGGGCCCTGCTCACAAGAGCTTACAATGGTGAGGGCCCTGCTCACAAGAGCTTACAATGGTGAGGGCCCTGCTCACAAGAGCTTACAAGAGTGAGGGCCCTGCTCACAAGAGCTTACAAGGGTGAGGGCCCTGCTCACAAGAGCTTACAAGAGTGAGGGCCCTGCTCACAAGAGTGAGGGTCCTGCTCACAAGAGCTTACAAGAGTGAGGGCTCTGCTCACAAGAGCTTAGAAGGGTGAGGGCCCTGCTCACAAGAGCTTACAAGAGTGAGGACCCTGCTCACAAGGGTGTTTGCTTTCTACAATGGTCAATCCATCTTTTAGAAAATAAGGCACAAAGAAGCCATAAAAACTCCACGTTCGTAGTGTGTTTCAGTAAACTTTGCCATTTTTTGGCAAAGTGGGGAGGTGGCTAGGTCTGTGCAATATCTCTATACGAAAGTCCACAGAAGGTATCGCAAAAAGCTGAGTGTGCCACCAATTTTCTAGTCTGTATATAGCCATAGAAATATGGGGGCTCCATAACAAAGTGAGGCCTTCCTATACTCTTTTCCCATCACCACATCCTTTCCATTTCCCCTTGTGCCATTTACCCATTACCTTTACTTGTGAACACGTTCCTCTGGAGATGAAAGTCCTGCACTGGCTCTTGCCATCCTCTAGCGCGAGGGATTGGTCCAACCAAAGCTGGATAACCTCTCTCCAAGGATGCCATAGAAGCCACATGGTGAGATACATGCCCTTGTCTGAAGCTGAGAGCATCTGAACTCACCAGAGAGATTCTCAGAACCAGAACATGGCAAATGTAGTGGTTACTGCTATCGATTTCCTGCAATGAGAACTGGTGATTTTTTGTAGAACCAGTTATGGGATATTAATATAATAATCTAATTTTATAACTAGATGTTGAAACTAAAAATGTATTATATTGGTTAATTACCAGAATACACAGTTGGTCATTGATCAGGTCCATCTACACAAAAATTTGGAGGGAAATAGAAATGCAGTTGAAAAGAGCTGGTCTGTCCAGAACGGAACAGTTGGACAGTAGATGAATAGCTCAGTGGTCAATGGTCAGTGTCCGTACAAAGAATACTTTACTGCAGCTCCGCTAATTAGCCCATTTCAATGTAAAAAGGACCATGGCCGAGCCTTTTTTCTTCAAAAAAGTGTGAGTTCACCATTGTCCTATGACCTCAAGGGTCAGATTTCTTTTGTCGTACAAATTAAGTTCCTAAAGAACATCTCTTCAGGGTCCAGATCACGGCATGTAATGCATATAGAGAAATACTGTATTTATCATCACTAAGACAAGGAGAATATAGAGAGAGGAAAAACAGATTCCACTATAAGTACTTAAAGGGGTAATTCCATGATTAATGTAAAAAATGAAAATCAGACATCATATAGTACATGGCAATCTATCTCTAACAAAGCTAGGACCAGCCCTGTACCTCACATGGATCCAGAGATCTCCCCATTCATTGCCCTGCTAGATTTATATCAAGCTGACAGCTCAAGGGGAGTGTCCTTTCTGCTGCAGCTAAGAGAACGTGCCCATGCTCTCCCTATCACAGCTCAGGAGGCAGATGAAGGATGAAACTGAGCATGTGCGGCCTTCTCAATGAGCAGGTCAAAGAAATAAGTAAATAAAACAGCAGGTGGCGCTATACAGATACATTTAATTACATGTGATTACAAAAGTCTTCAGATGCAGGTGCTGGTTTAAAAACTGCAGAATATTTTTCATGGGACAACCCCTGGGGTGTATAGAGAAAAAGGGCGTCTAGTAGCAATTTAACAAATGTAAACTTGGTTCTAGTTTATGAAGTTATCTATACCTTGCAGGATATTAAATTATATCTCTAGTGTTGAGATGTATATGGAAAGAAGGAACCTTGGACAGGTTCCCACTACCAAAGGGGAAGAATATTGAGGGCAACCAGTGCTGTGACCCCAATCTACAGAATCCATTGTATCTGAAGCATCTGCCTTACATATTCTATCTATCTATCTATCTATCTATCTATCTATCTATCTATCTATCTCATATCTATCTATCTATCTATCTATCTATCTCATATCTATCTATCTCATATCTATCTATCTATCTATCTATCTATCTATCTATCTATCTATCTCATATCTATCTATCTATCTATCTATCTATCTATCTATCTATCGATCTATCTCATATCTATCTATCTATCTATCTATCTATCTCATATCTATCTATCTATCTATCTATCTATCTATCTATGTATCTATCTATCTATCCCAATCTATCTATCTATCTATCTATCTATCTATACTATATCTATCTATCTATCCATCTATCTATCTATCTACTATCTATCCATCTATCTATCTACCTATCTATCTATCTATCTATCTATCTATCTATCTATACTATCTATCTATCTATCTATCTAATCTCTCTAACCATCTATATATCTATCTATCTATCTATCCTATCTATCTATCTATCTATCTATCTATCCCATATCTATCTATCTATCTATCTATCTATTAGTTATTCATATAAATCATAGTAATTATTTGATCTCACAAAGTTTTTTTAACTTTTAGTTGAATCTTCTCTTTCCTAGATGAAATTATAGAAAAGCCCCGATCTTACAAATCTTTATACAGTCCAGCTGACTATTCCAATTTTGGTTCTCTGTGAATAGTAATAATTCTTTAAATCATGTGAACAAAGAGTCCCCATGAAGGCTCATGTACACAAACAAGTGCACATATTCTGTACGGCTCCCTAGTATGAGGCAGCACAGCGTCTCCTTATGCTGCTATCCTGGTTCTGTTGGGAATCCATGCTCTAGATCCACACTGATTTTGGGGCACATTCAAAAAGACCGAAAAACTGAAACAAAAATGCATCATTTCTTCCAGTTCTTTGTAAAGAAATAATATAAAATGCTCAATAAAATATATGTAGTAGATTGAAAAACAAAACATTTTCTTTTATAATATTTTGTCCACTCCGTCATCTATGGACTTCAATGTCAAAAGCTGAATAAAAAGTGTTTAACAAGACTGTAAAAATCTAAACACTTGTGTGAATGAGTCCCGAATAACGTTGGTTATTGCCCTTTAGGCTGTATTCTGATGCAGCATTTTATTACATTTTTTTCTCACTTCTGTACAATTTAGGTCTGTGTTATATCAGAATTTCTTTTCCTTTGTCACAACTAGAATAAGGTAGTGGGTAGTGTTATACTTGTCATCAGAAAAATGGAATCATGAAGGAGTAATTCTAAGTCAACTTCATCATTTGGGATGAAAACACAACCACCAAAGCTTTCATGACTGTATTAAGAAAAGAAGCAATAGCACTAATGTGAACATGGCTTTAAAGTAATATATCGTACTATAATTTTTAGAAAAGAACACCTGAAAAAAAACACAACAAAAATGGCACCTCCTCATGATTTAACAATGTCCTTTCAAGATACGTAAATATCTCACAAATTGACTTCACGTTCAGTCACAAAATAAGATTTAAAAAAAAAATTCATGAAACAGTAAATTATATTTTTATTGTTAGACATGAAATAAACCCGATTGCTCCAATCACTTATGTACAGTATTACCGTAATACATACATTTTCTGAGCCCACCAGATACAAAGGCCTTGTAGGCCTTTAAACGGACGGACAGTTTTTTCATGTACGGGACGCTTTCTTTAATGATTTTTGATGCACAAAAAGCAATTTCACTAATCCCGTTGATGCTCAGGATATTTTCAGTTCATTCAGGTGAATTAATCCCATTAAGGCCCAGGACTATATTGTAACACTGCACTTTTGATGCCTTAAGTACAGTGTAGCAGTACAGATGACATAGGAACAATCAGCACACAGGAGACATATTCAGGGCTTTGTTCTACCTCTATTCTTATATTCTTATTCATTACAGCTGTCTCGGATGTTCCCTGCTCCTGTCTCTTTCCGCCTCTGCCTCTCACATGTTGCAGCTTTGTTTTCCCTCTATCCCCCCCCCCCCATCCTTTCTGTCCTGTTTGGCTTTTCTCTGTCACTTATGGACAAGTGGCTGCACCTGTGACTCCGAAAAAGACATTTGTTTCCTAAAATCCTCCTCCCAGCACGATAGCGCTGATCGTGTTTGCACCAGGCGTGCAATTTGCTGTGTTTTTATTTTCCATTCAGGGAAAAAAAATTGATAAAAAGGACAGAAATGATATGCTGGATTTATTTTTTTGGGATGATGCAGTTTCACTTATCTCTTATCTTTTTCTGACTAAGAACATTTTATTTCGGATTGCTGCCAGAAACACTGGCTTCTCTATCAAAACACTGATTTTATATTTTCCCATTAAAACATTTTTGTTTTTTGTAATATATTTTTACCTTGTTGTTTCGCCTAATGCGTTTTATAATGTCATTTTTGGCAGTTGTGTTCAAGCTTTGAACTGGACCCCAAAACACCCACACAAGGAACAAAGAAAGAGAATGCTATGTCCTGAACATTTAAAATCTAGTTTGTTTTTTTCTTTCCACAATTTTTATCAAAACTAGATACAGTATATCTGGACCAATGCTAAGCTTTTGCTTGTACCTTTTTAATATACTGAAATATAAATTAAATATTTGCCAGCCTTTGGTTTAAAAAAACAAAAACAAACGATATATGATAACAAAAATAAAAGATTATATATATAAAACAAGACCCCTAATGCTGAGCCTAATCTTGACATCCCTGGGTCTAATAATGGTCAGATATAGATTTCTTACCATAAAAAATCCCTTTGTGTTACTGCATTGCCATCTATAGAACATCCTAATTATTCAGATTACGATGAGAAGAATACTCTGTATGGAACGCTTCATGAAAATTAGCCTACAATGGAATGGCAGACTCCACAATACTCCCTAGGCAATATTAGCTAGTGTGACTTTGATCTCCATGTACCGGTAATCAGAAGATATAACATTCACCATATATATCTAATCATTACATTTAGAGCCCTGAACAAAAAAATGCATAATAAATGTATAACATAAAAATGTAAGAAATATCTAAGAATAGAACACAAAAAGATCAATAAAATAATGTATAAAATATGTTATATACACATAAATGAATGATAATAATGTATGATCCATATGCATTTTTGTTTCACTAGTTTTCCCCAGTTTGAAAGTATCTCTTCTTTATGAAACAACCGCATTATTAGTACCTGGGAATATATATGAATATAATTTGCACATTGTATATTTTCTTTTAGAACTGTGTGCAGTAGATAATATTTTTGTCATATGTTCCCTATTGACCCATGAGCTGCTGCATGACAAAACTTTTTTTCCCATACAGTAGTCTAGATATATTTTTAATTTTATGAACATTTTTTTTTATAATACTGTAGAACGGTTCTCAACGGCAACATTATTGCCCCAGCTTCCTAGCACTAGGATCTCAGCTCTATGTTATATTAAAGATACTGTCTGTCCTAAGCAGAATGATACTGTAGCTAGGCTGTCCTACACTGAAAGATGTCCTTTATTGCTGTAGCCCTGTATTGAGACCCCCTTGTTGAGGCAGAGTGGCTTGTTGGTACCCCCTGGCCTCTAGTGCTCAGGATACATGCACCACTAGCTTCTCCCTGGCTACTGAAGACTAAAATTAATAAATTTCAGTCAAATGTCTCCAAAAGACCACCCCCATCTAGACCAGATTTTTCTATAACAGATTTGTAATTCTCCTATCTTTATATTATATATTGGTGCCTTCTTTGAGAACGCCACCCATCTGAAAGAGCATGTTTCATTGCAATTTTGAGCTGCCATCTCAATGAGGTTTCACTGTACTTAGATTTCTAATTAATGTCAATTAAGACATTCCTGATAACCGTGTATTGAAGTGCCAAATGGATGAAAGACTGCCCAGATACGAAAGGCAGTGACTGCACAATGTGATGCCTGAACAAACCTAAAGCAAAGAAAGACAACGGAAAGTTGCAAAGACATTAAACATTAAACTTAAACAAAAGGGCATCTGAATGTGGCCCTTTGTGACTGGACTCACTGCTAAAGTGGCTCTCTACATGACAAAACAGGGGTGCTGTCAGGCCTCATGCTTGCCTTGCCATCCCTATGTAAGTGATTCCATTGTACTACGCCTTCTGTGACATCCCATCCCCCTCACTACCCCTAACAATGAGTACTGTCCAAATTCCCTCCCATTTCATGATATATAGGGTTGTCACTCCACAGCAAAATTAAGCAGAGGGACTTTCTAGGAGGGGGGTTTGTATAATGGGCCTAGGACACACTTCAGGACAAAGCAACCTCCCCCATCGCTCCCTGCCACCCTCTTACAAGTTAATCATGTTTACAGTCATTCTTGATGGCTAATGTCCTACTATGCTCCTGATCAGCATATCTGCTGTCAATACTATCAGAAATGGCCTCCTTCTCGCTATCACTTTGTGCATTGCCAGGTCAATCTTTGTTGACTGACTAAGGTCATAGTTCGGAACCTCGGCAGCCATAACACATTGTAGAGCATATGCAAAGTGTCCGCGTCTTTCAACTCTATAAGATTGATGCACAACATGATTCATAAAGTTTTCTACTGAAGTCAGATTACATAGAGTCTGGCATTTGATGGTCTGACAATTCTTTGACTGAAACAAGGCTGACATTTTAATTTGAGATTTTATTTAGAGAAGTTGTCTCCTAGTCGGGAAGTTTGAAAGATCGTATGTTGGGTGAGAACAGATATGACCACCTTTGAAAACAATTTTAGATTCTTCCATTGCATCTAGAATTTTACGATTTTTAAAACAGTCTTTATTAAAGATCTTACCATTTGGCGTCTGCATCTCTTATAAAAGTTAATGTGTCTTCTTGGTAACTGACCACAAATAAACCCTGTGTAGTCTGATCCTGCCGTCATACACCCTTCCATCTGGCCTCTAATTCTTGCTTATACACATTTATTAGGTTAGCATAGCTGGTATCTACAAGGAAACATCAGGGTCACATTGTAGTAATCCCACCATTTTAAAGTGACTTATGGACAATGCCAGCAACATCTTCAAAATGATGATCACAGTATAAAAAGTGGTTTTCACAATGAGACAAACCCTTTAACTCTGCATAACTAAGACATGTAGTAGGTGGAGGGTAATGTTACAGACTTTGGACTGGGGCTCACAGGCTTGTTTATATTAGGCCGGGGAATGGACATGGTCACCTGTCCAGCTTCAGCCAGTGACTGACGTCAGTGGTGACCCGTCTTCATGTGGACATCCTGCTTGATGACACGTCACCGCTAAAGTCAGTATATTGGCTGCAGAAGAGCAGGTGACCATGTCCATAGAGAAAATTCAATAAAAATTCAAATAAACTAGCTATATGGCACCAGTTTCGGACTGGGGTACCTAGGGCCCACCAGTAAAATTTATTTTGGGGGCCCACCATACGGATACATTCAAATATAATAAGCAATCTAACAAGTTTTTTATATGAACATAGGCTGGTTGAGGTGCTGTACATTGAATATATGTATGTAGTGCAGTAAATCTAATGTGTTATGTGCCTCTTGTGCAGAGGGTGGAAGACTAGGGGCCCACCTTGCTCAGGGGCCCATCGGGAGATTCCCCTGTACCCCTGTGGGCCAGTCCGAGCCTGTATGGCACTAATATGATAAGACAATGTAATGTTTAAATCGTTCTTAGTTGAGATCTACTATGTTAGGGTGGGTTCACACTAGTGTTAGAGAGTCCGTTATGGCTTTCCGTTATAACATGGTTATAAGGGAAAATAACAGAATGCCCAGACAGAATGCAAAACGGAAGCCACATTCTGTTTGCTTTCTGTCCTAATAGAAGTCTATGGGAAAGCATAACGGATCCGTCTGGTTCCCGTTATGCAAGATGGAAAACAAAGTCCTGTCGACAGGACTTTGTTTTCCGTCTTGCATAATGGGAACCAGACGGATCCGCTTTGATTCCGATAGACTTCTATTAGGATGGAAAGCAAACGGAATGCCTTTTAAAAGCTTCCGTTTTGCATTCCGCCATAATAAAAGTCTATGGGCAAAGGAACAGACCATCCTTCCGTCTTATGGATTCCGTTATTTTCCGTTATAACTATGTTAGAACGGAAAGCTATAACGGAATTCCCAACGCTAGTGTGAACCCACCCTAAGCCAAAACGACATGACAAACTACGACCTATCATTTTAAAAACCTTTTTTCCAGAATGAAGACAGCATTTGTTTCCTTGAGACATCACCCTCAATGTAGGCCTATAAACTTACTCACAGATCGCAGAAACAAATTCAGTTTTATTTTATTATCTCAACAACTAAATAGCTCTGGCCTATGGAAGTTTGAGGACAATTCAACTTTCACAAAAAAGCAAACTCAACAGCCAGACATTTCTGGGCCAGAGAGCAGAAAGAAGGTTTAAATATGTTTGTCTCTTGTACAATACCTCGCTTAAAAGAAAATTAAAAGTTTTTTAAGTTGCTGTCTGGTTTTCATTAGAGTGAGCGTTTTGTCCAGGACCTAGAGAGAAAAGAAGGGGTTTACAAAAGAGGCTGGTGGGGAAGCGTGTCAGTGTCATTACTCTTCCCCCTTGCTTGGATTAGGACTGCTGTCCTGTGCCCCTTTGAACAGATGCAAATATCCATTGAGGGTAAGCTCAACAGCTCAGACAGACAGGACCAAAGCAAGGAAGCGTGGAAGAAACATTCTCTTTATTTTTCTCATTTCTCCTTTCTTAAATAGCCCTAATCCAATTTTGTTCCTGTTCTGTCTTGGCTCACTCTACCATCATCATCTGCTATGGATACATCTCCAGTCTTCACGCCTCACTTAACCCTTCCAGGATAGACTACAATTCAGCTCTGTGCTAATAAATAAATGCATAGATTACAGAGAGATTAACTCGCTCATTTTATGTCAACTAAAACTTCTTTTTAAAAATTACATAACAATTTACAAAATTATTTGATATATTTCAGCCCACGGGTAGTTGGTCGTTCAAACAAGCTTTCTTACAGCTGAAGCCAAACTATGGTTCCCCAGTGTTTTGCACCTGCAGTTGTGAAGTACCATTAACAGGTCATGTATAAGGACATTCCATAAACTAAGCACCTATGGCAGCTATTGACGCATTGACACCAATTATACCGTCTGTACAATAGCCAGGAAGTTCTCCATCCATGATGACCTGGTGCAGATACTTAAAGACTTGAGTTGGAAAACATTGCCATATACTATATAGCTCATTCAGCAAGCATTGTGTGCCTAAAAAGCTGCGTTCATCCTTAGGTAGAAAGATCCAAACCAACCTATGGTCTCCGATGAATACTGATCCATCGTTCTCCACACGTCTTTTAGCTGTTGGCCTAAGCGATGGTTGTTCATGAGAAAGTGCCATCACAACTGCCCAAAGTTGTCAATGATTGACTCTTATGTCCCAAGAATACAAACGACTACATGGGTTAAAAAGTCGAACTTAAGGCCAGCCATACACAATAAACAGCTGTAAGCCAAGTGCTTCTCAGCTGACAGCTATCTCTCCTGACTCCCCCTATACACAGGCCAACTCAGCTTGACCATAAGGAGGTTTTTTGGACAACATATGTGTTGGTTCAGTGATTAACATTCCTATTTGAGACCATGGATTCAAATCCAATCAGTATGATCTCCATGTCCAGAATGACCCCATGAGTTCTGTAGATGAGAATCAATCCTTCATGACAACTATACCGGTAATCTGGGCTGTTTTATGTGCGGTCTGTGCAGATGTAATATCAAACTCATCTATTGCAAGGGATTATGTTGACCATGGAGCTCCCAATTCTCCACTTAGTATGAATAAATAACCTGTTTCTGTTGACCAAGGTGTCCTGTTATTTCACCTCCAGCTGTGGCTTCTGTTAAGAGTGTAGCTAAGGGCAATTTTGGTGGTAAGAAAAGAACAATCAGTGCTAACTCCTTGTCTGCTATTCCTAAAAATTTGGAGGCATGCCTATTAGGCCTCATGCACACGGCCGTTGTTTGGGTCCACGTCCGAGCCGCATATTTAGCGGCTCGGCCGCGGACCCATTCATTTCAATGGGGCCGCAAAAGATGCGGACAGCACTCCGTGTGCTGTCCGCATCCGTTGCTCCGTTCCGTGCCCCCGCAAAAAAAATAGAGCATGTCCTATTCTTGTCCGTTATGCGGACAAGAATAGGCATCTCTATAATGGGCCGCGTTCCGTTCCGCAAATTGCGGAATGGAACTCGGAGCAGCTTCCGTGTTTTGCGGATCCGCGGTTTGCGGACCGCAAAACACCCACGGCCGTGTGCATGAGGCCTTAGTCAGTAAGTAACATCCTCAAGAAAGTGTGTCTTCTATGACAGCAGTTAAACCCACAAACCTTACAGCTTATTCACGTGACCATATTTTTTTTCCGTGTTCTGTATATTTAAAAATAAATAAATGACAGCACACAGACCCATACAAGTCAAAGGGGCTGTTCACACATCAGTGTTCTTTTTATTTAAACAGATTCATGTGCCCAGTCCAAGAAACTCACTGCAGGTCCTATTCTAGTCCACATTTGCAGATCAGAATAGCCATTTCTATTAATTGGAGTGAAAAATAAATGAAATGCGCACGGAAGCTATCTGTTTTTTCAGATGGAAAATCGGACACGGTCATGCAAAAAAACTGTTAGAAAACCCACAACACAGTAGTACCCACATAGCTAGTATATTTATTATTTGCTTTGTTTTTTTTCCAGGCGAGGAGTCACCAAGTCCTACATCTAACCTCATAGGATGAGGATGGATTGCATGATTTATTTTTGTATTTGAAACTCCCCAATACACATAATTTATACTTATAGTATATATGAATCCTCTCCATAAGGGCAAGACATATCTAGTGATTTGTCCAAATTTTACTTTCACCACTGTACATTTTTAGGCCTCTTTCGCACGAGCCCTACTGATTGTGTCAGGATCTGTTAGGGGAAAAACTGATGGTTTTGCAGGTAAGTTCAATCAGGTTTGTCTGCAATTGTGTTCAGTGTTTTTTCCATCTGGATTGTATCCGAATGTATGTGTTTTTCACGCAAGTGAACAAAAACTGAAGAATAACAATCTACATCCCCAATCACCCATCAGTGAAAAACACACTGCATCTGGATGCCTTCAGTTTTTTTCGCAAGACCCATTCACTTCTATGGGCTCAGGGCTAAGTGAAAAATGCACAATATAGAACATGCTCCTATTTTTCCTGAATGCAAGACCGTGCGTGAAAATCGACGCTCATGTGCCCAGAGGCATTGAAATAAATGGGTCAGGATTCAGTCCGGATGCCATGTATTCACTACATACATAGCATCAGGATGGAAAACTCCCTCCAGTGAAAAAGAATAGTGACAGTTCTCCTGACATGTCTGTTTTAGTAAATACTTGTATTCCCCATAATATAACAATTACAATGATGAGCAAAAGCGTAACAATGTTTTGCACGTTTGACTTTCAGGCTCCATATCTCACCATCCACTACAGCTTTAAACGTGAAATTACCATCATTTTATAGACAATCATCTTGGCTATCTCATACATATATTGGACTTGCAACTCTTTAGCATATAATTAGTTATGCAGATTCTTGTCATGTCACTGAATTGCTACTATTTTGCTCCTGGTGGTGAAACAATCTTTTTCTTCTTTTATATTACAAATTACAACCTGTTCTCACATTCCCTAATAGCTCAGTGTGTTATTAGGTTCATTCCCAAGCGAAAGGTCCATGGTTCAAATCCAGCCATGAAGAAGATTTCCCAAGAAAAGAGAAACAGGATCATCCAGCTCATCGATAGCGTTGTCTCGGCCAAGAAGATTGCCAAACTGCATCATGTGAGTGCCATGACAGTTGGAAGAGTATGAAATGAAGTTCATCCATCCATTCCGAAACAAAGAGGTGAACATCCAGCCAAAATATTAGAGTCAACAAGGCCTGATGTTCTGGCGCAACAAAAACGGCAGTGGAGGTAGCTTGTATGCTTCGTAATAGTGAGATCACAGATGTCCATGCAAGAACCGTGTGAAGCGCATTACACAAGTCTGGAATGGTGGCCCGCAAAAAGGTGAAGAAGACTTGACTTCAATATCGTCATAATAAGCATCGGACACAAGGGAAAAAGGAGCTAAAGGATCGAGAAATTGAAGGAACTGTCAAGTTCAGTATAGGAAGCATGATGATATGGGGTTGTTTCACAGCCAAAGACATTGGATACTTTACCAGGATCGATGATGGTCTCAATGCTGAGCTATATGTGAGTTACTTTGTACACCCAAGTACTATGGGTATAAAAAGGACGACATAGTGTTGCAGCAGGACAATGACCCGAAGCATATATCGAGATTGGTGAATAGTGATGAGCGGCAGGGGCTATATTCGAATTCGCCATATTTGACCAATATTTTGTAGAATATTCATCATTTATTTGCGAATATTCAAAAAAAACGAATATATAGCAATATATTGAATTTAGTGCTAAATATTTCTTATTAGAATATTTGTCATTTTTTTATAAAGTAGTGAACACACATGATTGATTCCTCCCTGCTGTCTGGTTCCCCAAAAAACAGTTCTTACGTGTCCGGGGTTAGAATATACCATCGGATGTGAGATTTCACGATCTTACAACAGCGAATAGTCTTGTCATAAGACTATGCAACCAATAGAGGGCGCTGTTCATCATGAACAGCACCCTCTATTGGTTGCATAGTCTTATGACAAGACTATTCGCTGTTGTGAGATCGTGAAATCTCACATCTGATGGTATATTCTAACCCAGAGGCGTTCCTACGGTGTTGGGGATGCTCTAGGTGCACGGGAAGTCGGCAACGGGCACTGACTGGAGCGGGATGAAATCCTAGGGAGCCCGGAAACGTAAGAACTGTTTTTTGGGGAACCAGACAGCAGGGAGGAATCAATCATAAGTGGTCACTACTTCATAAAAAAATGACAAATATTCTAATAACGAATATAGCACTATATATTGCTATATATTCGTTTTTTAGAATATTCGTCTTTTTTTTCCATCTGAACACATGATTCCTCCCTGCTTCTTGCTTGTGGGCCAATGACTCAAAAAAATGCAGAATATTCGAACAAACGAATATATAGCAATACATTCTAAATATTTGTGAATTTTTGAAGTGCCGATATTCGCTAATAAAATTCGCTATTCGAATATTGGTGTTCAACACTATTGGCAAAGAAATGGTTCAATGAAGAGGTGCCAGTCCAATAGTTGCAAGTCCAATTTATGTATGAGATAGCCAAGATGATTGTCTATAAAATGATGGTAGTCTCGAAGCCATAGTGGATGGTGAGATATGGAGCCTGAAAGTCAAAAGTGTAAAACATTGTTACCTTTTTGATGGTCAGTGTATGAAGCATCTTTTCTCGTAACTCTGCAATATGCCATTTCTTTGTTAAACCTCATAGAAATGTGTAAATACATTAAAAACTAGATATTACCATTCTTTTTGTCAAAGGGGTGTGACCCTACACAGTCTGACACTGTCTGCACTGATTGGGCAAAGCTAGTGTAGGGGCAAACCCCCAACAGGTAACACCCAGTTGTCAATTTAGTTATACATTTCTAGGGGGAATAGCAGATAAAAAGTGCTCATCAAAAAGAACGTCCATAAAGATACATATTATCTGGCCGTCACTTAAAGGAGGCTTATAAGGAATCCATTAACTCTACTTGGAATTTCCTGATAATGATATATGTTAATATGAGGGTCCCATTACACGAACTGACTGAGCAATCAATTATCAGGAATAAATCGTTTGTTCTCAATAATTACCTGCTCCTCGGAGGGGATCGTCTCCTCTGTATGGGTACTCTCCATACAGATTCATTGTTTCTGGGCAACAAATCCCCATTTACAGCCTGCTGCCTAGAAATGATGATTTGGATGTCCACATCAATGATTCCTCACTCATTGGGTGACTGGCGACACGTTTACACGGCCAGTTATCAGGAATAAGTTTTGGTACAAATGTTCGTTTCTGGCAATTGGACTAATAATTGGTCCATGTAAAGAGGCCTTGAGGTTTTCATCAACTCTGAATGAACAACTGATATCCTGACAACCATTGACACCTTACATAAATATTTTAAGACATTTCTGAAATATCAATTCCATGATATGAAACATGCCCTAATTTATTCTTCATCACATGGCCATTTCTTCCCATTATTAGACATTACCATACTGTTAAAGGTTCATTTTTATGGTGTCATCATGTCATTTGTCTGGGTGCCTCCCCGGAAAGATCAATGTTTACCGCAAGCCATTCTTAGGCTCAGGTGGGCAGGCTATCCCCTCAATACATTTTATTATCAAGATGGGATCATTATGACGACGTATTTGCACAGCGCCGTCGCGGACTACAAGCAGTGCACAATGAATGTCAATACAGTCTTGTCTGAGGACTCGGCTGAAAGAAGCTGTTGATCAGCCCAGTGGAGAGGGATAAAGGTTTATACAACACACAACTGGCCGCTATACAAGACATTCACTCACTCTACAATATACGGCCTGGTCCATGCAGCACTTGTCACTGGCCCAAAAACAAATCCAATATATACACAAATGCATCACGGCCAAATCACAGACATAACCCACTATGGTCTGATGTGCTTTGCATCTCCTCTTGATGGAAGCTGCTTTGCATATCTAAAGTCTCCAGGACCTCATCCCTGCTATTAGTGGCCTGCAGGCCATCTCCCTTAATCCTTCTTTGGCTAATTCAAGCACAAAAAGCCTCTGATTTGCACAACAATACCTTGGCACACTCTCTGCTGCTCTCCTGCCGGGAGAATTGTGCCCCTACGAACAATGTGTCATTTTAGAACTAAAAAGAAATCACAATTTCTCCACTCGGCCAGCTGCCACTGAAAATGCTAATTATCCAGCCCCTCCCTCCGAGTGCTTGCATCCTCTCTATGAGCACCAGACAGGCAGGTGAGGGGGCACTGACACCCCTTCCCTGTGGATCGCTACCCTCTTGTCTGGATATCACTACAAGTCTATAAAATGTCTAGAATCATATGGCCACTTGCGAAAGAAAATATTTCATAAACAGTAACTAATAGCATTCACATGCCATGCACAATCCATCTCAGTCTGATGGACGCTAGGTATTTCCTTCATGATTGGTCAGTTGATCGCCGAAAATGCAATGGAAGGTCTGCTGTAGCTGCATTTGTTCTACATGGATTAAAGGGTTATCCCATGATTAATGTCAAAAATGAAGACATCATATAGTACATGACAGTCTCTTTTGACAGAATTAGAACCAGCCCTGTACCTCACATGGATCCACAACTCCCCCCCCCTCCCTTCATTGCTCTGCTAGATTTATTTCAAGCTGCCAGCTCAGGGGGCGTGCAGTTTCTCAGGGGGTGTGTCTATTCTGCTGCAGCTGGTAGCAGTGGAAGGGTGGAACTGAGCATGTGTGGCCACCTCAGTGAGATGGACACAGAGATTAGAGAAAAATAACAAACAGCAGATAAACATATATACAGATAAATTTCAATGAATAACTCAGTGGCTATACTGCATTTGTAATTACATGCAGTTACAGAAAGTATTCAGACCTAGGTGCTGGTTAGAAAACTGTAGAATATTTTTTTGGACAGCCCCTTTAATGAACAAAAAGTTAACACTGTTAGTAAAGGTGCTCATTGATTTGTAGGTGTCATCTGAATTAGTAAGGGGTTGAAATAGGTAACAAAATGATTCTAGTTTTCGAACTTAACAATTTAAAATGTGATTCTCAAAGTCTCGTCATTATGGCCCCAATAATAGAGTTTATAATTAGTTACAAATTCCCATTTAGTCCAAAAATGAAATAGGAATTTGTTTTTTTACTAGAATTAGATTTATTCCCCATAACAAAACAGTGTCCATCACAAGAAAGTTTTGTGGTTTGAGGTCAAATATTCTAATACCAGAAGAATCTTCACCAGACTATGGCCCAACCTTTGACTATGGGTCCTGTACACCTAGTTATTATCATGTAGGGATCTTCAGCTAGCAATCTGATTATATTAGTCATGACTCTGGAAGGATTTGGAATTCATGGAAAGGTTGTGGGGTTCACTGAAATTTGTAATCATACATGATCAGTTCAAAGGCAACCAATTTTGGCATCTATGACCACATCTGTGATGGCTATTCAATTATCTTATTTTTATAGACCCCCCCCTTCTTTAAGAGGAACACCCTTCTAGATGGCCATTTTCACTTCAGTTTTGGCCTGCTGTCTTGACTACATTTTATTATATGTCAAAACGAGAACACTGGCACATCTTTTGATGTGAAATAATGTTACATCTTTTTCATCCATGATTATCTCCCTAACATGACAGGACAATGAACCGCTAAAGCCAAATGTGACAAAGGATGGAGTCGACTGTGTCCTAAGAAGATCAAGATTTAGGAAAGCATCAAACATGCCTGATCCCATACTTCTGCCACCCGTAAAAGATAAACTAGTTGTAGGGTGAGTCTACATATCAAGGTTTTGTCCCCAATCTGACCAAAGCCACACTATCATGGTGATTGTTCTAGTGGACTATGTACCCAAGGAGATGTTGGTGCAAGAAGAGAGAACGTTTAAGTAAGTATTGTTCCCAATATAACAAATACAAATAAATAATACAATTTACAACCATACGGACGTCATCCTTTTTATTTTGGCGATGCGCAATTTGCAGACCGCAAAACACATACGGTTGTGTAAATGTAGCCTTAATGAGAGTTTGGGAGGTTTTCTAGTGTTATATATTTTATTAATCATGTTTGGAATGATTATTTACTTTGATACATATTTAACTGTGGATTTTCAGTGAATCATAAACTGTTCACATCAGTATTAAGTATCCAATTTTTTTGATTATTTATTGCTTTTCACGCAAATCTTTATGTCTATAACTAGTTGGGCAAAATGTATAGCTTTGGGAGGAGAGAGAGAGAGAGACAGAGCTAGTGAGATATTACACTATTATTGTGCACCAAACATGTCTAGTAGTTCCATTGACCTTATATGGATTAATCCCATATTGTTTTAATTTTAAAAATTCTAGAGATTGAGAAAGGACTGCAGCTTGCAGCGGACACAAAACGGGTTTTGCTAAAACTGGAATACAAAGCGCAGATGTGAAAGTAGCCTTACCTGTATATTTTTTATTTTTATTTTTTAGTCTTTATTTTGTTTTGCCAATGTGGTATAGTGACATAGTAAATATCTGTCCTCACTCACATTTCAGACAATAGGGTTAATATCTAACAATACCATTTCTATCAACATTTGATTTCTACAGGATTTTTTAAACATCAAGTGCCCCATAAACTTTTTTTAAATTGAACATCTACTGAAAATCTCCGCTCAGCACGTTCACACTCGCTCGATGTGCTGTAAAGTAACTGTCCATCGTTAGTCAGATTGTTAAATACATGTCACTATTAAATATATTGAAAATTTAAAAATGTAACCATAAAAATGGATTGATGTTGAGTATCCAATAGTTTTGGTATCATAGACAGAAGAATTATGATTACAAGTATCATTATTGTTATATTAAGATGAGATCTAAAATGCACATCAGTATTTATTATATATTATAGAATAGATATTTTTTTATTATATTTAGTGTGGTTTCACATATGTTTTGCAGCATGTTTTTCATGTATTTTCTTTCAAAAATGCTGCAGCCAAATTTTAGATGTAAGTCAATAGGATAAGGCCGAGTTCTCATCACCGTTTAGCTTCCCATTCTTCTGATCTGTCAAAAAAATTGGATTCATTATTTTGAACATAAGTTGTGCTCAGTTTGTGTCACTTCTGTCAGAGATCAGTAATCTGTGATGAGAGAAAGACAACTGATCTCTGACGGAAGTGACACAAACTGATCATAACTGATCATAAATGATTTTTCAGTTCTTTAGACGATAAATGGTGATTTGAACTCGTCCAAAAGCCTCATTCACACGTCTGTGTCGGTACCCAAATCCATGAGAAGGTGATCAGTGATGCATCCATGAAGCTGTCTGTGAAGGATCCGTGTTGGGTGCGCGTGCACACTGCACAGCTGAAAAATGATTTTCAAAGCATCTTTTCCTAATGATCCGTGAAACACAGATGGCATCCGTGTTGCATCTGTGGCTTTCACGGACCCATAGACTATAATAGGAGTGATGGATCCATGAACACGGACAAAATAGAGCATACATCTGTGCTAAAAACACGGATCCACGGACCGTGTTAAAACACTGATGTGTGAATACACACATTGAATGAATGAATGGGGACGTGTGCTTAGGCCTCTTGCACACGATCGTCGTTTGGTTCCGCATCCAACACGCATTTTTTGCGGCTCGGGTGCGGACCCATTCACTTCAATGGGGCCGCAAAAGATGCGGACAGCACTCTGTGCTGTCCGCATCCGTTGCTCCGTTCCGTGGCCCTGCAAAAATTATAGATCATGTCCTGTTCTTGTCCATTTTGCGGACAAGAATAGCCATTTCTATAATGGGCCGTCTGTTCCTTTCAGCAAAATGCCGAAGTCACACGGGTGGCATCCGTGTTCTCCGGATCCGCAATTTGGGGACTGCAAAACACGGCACGTTTGTGTGCAAGAGGCCTTAAGTTGTTAGGGTAAGCAGTCAGTCAATAGGGTATATCTTTATTTTAAGGGTTTCTACGCACAAACATTTGTTCTGGGGGGATTTTGCAGCAAAAAAATGCCATAAAACAAATTTTTTTTTCATGTCATGTTTTTTAGTTATTTTTTCTAAGGTTTTATTTTCTTCACAGGAGTTTGACATTTTTTTCTTTTTTTCAGGCCTTTCGTTCCCAATAGAGAAGGATGTGGAAAGTGTCTGAAAAAATGCAATGACACATACTGTAACATACTGAGATTTTAAAAAATAACAAAAAGCCACAGCATGTGAAAAAAACACCACTATAAAAAAAACACGTGTAGTGTGTTTTCTAATTCATATAGACTCTCAGCTAACATCCAGAGCTGGCAGTTTTTCATAATAAATTACATGAAAAAATACACATAAAGAAATGCAAAAGTCAGCATAAAAACTATGATTTATTTTGTTTTTTAAACTCTGTTTTTATGGCAGTTTTGCATACAGGAAGGTAAAGTATACTTCTCAACCCTGCTGGATTCAATCCTGGCTTTGGCTAAAAAACTGCATCAAAAATGCCAAGAACACTGTGGCCTTTTCACCCAAAAAAAGATGTGGGAGACCACCTTAAGGCTTATATCACACATACTTTTTTATTTTTGAGAGGCTTTGTGTTTTTTATATGTATTTGTTCTGGCTTTTTTAGTTAAAAAAAGAGTCAACTCCAGATGTTACATTAAAGTCTTTGGGAAATATTAAACGCAGAAGACACATGCTTTTTGTAGTGGCAAATCTTTCAGACTTGCTGAAAAAGAGGGCAAGGCTTAGAAGAATGTGGTGTAGCTTCACACTAAAAGGGTGTGACCAAATAATGAGCTGTTTTGCACCAAAAATGCACCACATTTCTGGTGCAAACTTCTGTCTCAAAGTAAGACAACCCATAGCTGGTAAAGAGTCAGAGAAAAGTGTCTGTCCCTGCACCACATTTATCATCCAGCTTGACCCAATGTGATAAATCTGGTGCAGGTCTAGACATCCGGTCTAAGCTTACTCCATATACAGGATTAGTAAATTTGCCCCATTGTGTGTTTCACAGACTTGTAACAGCTGGATATTGTATGTTAGAGTTAGGGCTCATGAACACGAACGTTTTTTGCGTTCCATTTATATTCCGTTTTTTGTATTCCGTATACGGACCGTCTATGGAACCATTTATTTCAATGGATCCGCAAAAAAAAGGAAGGTACTCCGTATGCCTTCTGTTTCCATTCCGTTCGAAGATAGAACATGTCCTATTATTGTCCGCATAACGGACAAGGATAGGACTGTTCTATCAGGGAGCCAGCTGTTCCGTTCTGCAAAAAACAGAAGGCACACGGACGTCATCCGTATTTTTGCGGATCTGTTTTTTTGCGGAAAAAGCCATACGGTCGTGTGCAAGAAGCCTTAATCTTTTTGTTTTTGTCTCGCTGGAGGTTCTCTGTCTATACTTAATGTTTTTATATATTTTGCTGTGGTCATGTTATGGTTCATGGAATTTGATAACAAGGAAAATTCTCAGTGAGATTTACCTTCACTTATGACAAATCCCGTGCTGGATTAAGGAATCCTGCTATATCTGTGTTATCTAAATTAGTTATTATTTTGTATTTATATAGCATCAATATATTCCAATGTGCTGTACACAGAATTACTCTTGAAATGTTTGATTAAATGGTTACACAAATTAAAATAGATTTTTGCTTCTCTGCTTTTTTCTTTCTTTTTTTTCTAAATTAAATAAAAAAGCTTAGTATTTTATTTGCCTTTTGTTCAACTAATGCACTCTGCACCATGAAGGGAACTGTTAGCAGCTCAAAGTTACTCCTTGGCAAAAAATATGTGTTAATTTAAACTGCTTGTCCCCTAAATCGAAACAATGAATCATAATTACGCAAATTATATTATATAGAGTTAATTGTGCACTGAAGTTTCTTGTGCACATGTTCAGTATGCTCGATGTGTCCCAGAGCGAGACATATTTCAATTACCAAATACAATAAAACTCCTTTAATCGGTCATTCGCTGCTTTAGGGAACCATCACACACTATTTTCTCAGCAAATTTAGCATTTTTTCATTTGTTTTTGGTTGTTTTTTTATTTTATAACATTGTGTATCTTTTTATAGTCCCATACAGAAGCTTATGGGAATATATAATTTTATCTTGACTGTTTTATAATTTCGCTGCAGCGTTTCTAATATAAAAAATGGGAAAAGCTACAAAAAATTCCATATAAAAAGCAGCAAAAGGTTGTGTATTTTCGGAGGAAAAAGCATCAAGTGTTTTGTTGCGATTTTTTATTTTGTTACATTTACAACATGTCTTTTTCTGTATTTCTTCAAGCCCTATAGGGAAGTCTACATGTTGGGAGTAACAGCTGAATTTGTCATTTTATAGCACTGATGAAAGTGCTGCAGAAGGGATTGTTCACTACTTCTCACCATATTTCAACTTCCAAGCTAAAGAGACCCTCCGGTTCACGGACAAAAAAAATCACATTAACTGAGAAATGAACTTGTGACCTGTTTTTAACTGCAAATCTGCCAATTCCTAGGGTCCTCTTCTGCTATCCAAGATAGCTGCACCACTTGTCAGAGTACCTGATGCATACTTTGCATTTGGTAGCCCAAGACACTTCCTGTTGCCTTTGAATTGGCCAGCACTGCTCACTATGCTGGCCAATCAAAGAGAAGGGCTGGCAAAGTGGAATGTGTCTTGGTCTACCAATGCACAGTATGCATCAGATAGTCTGAGAAGCGGTGCCGCTATTCTGGATAACAAAAAGAGGAGCCAGAGAATTAGTGTATATGCAAATAAAAAAATGAGAAAGAGGTCACCATGTAAATGTTCTGTTCATTCCCCAATTAATGTAAAAAAAAATCTTGAACCGGAAGGTCGCTTTAATTGGAGTTGCAATATGGCACCCACAGATGTATATAGGGGCCCTAATGCACCCTTCTATGTCTATGGGGAGGCCTGTACGGATTTTCCATTGTGGCCCAGAAGTAGTACAGAGTCTCAGTAACTGTAAAGCCATGTGCCCTAGTACAGGCTCCATGCCAGGCGTGGACTGGGAACTTAAAGTGGCCCTGTAAAAAAAAACTAAAAGCCCCAAGTTGTAGGTGAATGCAAAATGACAAAAGGTGGGCAGGGAACAACAGATGTAGATGGGGCCAAATACTGATTCAGCTGCATTCAGAAGGACATTTGTTGCTGCTTGCCAGCCGATAATTATCTGATGCTCCTAGCATTAATTAATGCTGAGAACACCAGATCGTTATGTACCTGGCCAGCAGCCATGAGGAGAGCTCAGGCGCTATATGACCAGTCTGCCCCTGTTCCATGCACACACAACTCTGCCACATGCATTAGTTATGTGCCCAGGGGCTAAATGGGATGCCAACAAACTATGCTGCTATGGTCAGGCTAGCATGCAATGAACTAAACCTTTGTCATAAGTGAAGGTAAGTCTCACTACAAGTTTAGATTTCCATGGCTGATCATCATCTATGCAGTTGTCATCATCTAAAAAGATGTGTCTATGGGGTTGTAATCATCTACAATGGTGTGTCTATGGGGTTATAATCATCTACAATGATGTGTCTATGGGGTTGTAATCATCTACAATGATGTGTCTATGGGGTTATACTCAGCTACAATGGTGTGTCTATGGGGTTGTTATCATCTACAATGATGTGTCTATGGGGTTATAATCATCTACAATGTTGTGCCTATGGGGTTGTTATCATCTACAATGATGTGTCTATGGGGTTGTAATCCTCTACAATGGTGTGTCTATGGGGTTGTTATCATCTACAATGGTGTTTCTATGGGGTTGTAATCATCTACAATGGTGTGTCTATGGGGTTGTAATAATCTACAATGGCGTGTTTATGGGGTATTAATCATCTACAATGGTGTGTCTATGGTGTTGTAATCATCTACAATGATATGTATATGAGGTTATAATCATCTACAATGATGTGTCTATGGGGTTGTAATAATCTACAATGATGTGTCTATGGGGTTGTAATCATCAACAATGGTGGGTCTATGGGGTTGTTACCATCTACAATGGTGTGTCTATGGGGTTGTAATCATCTATAATGGTGTGTCTATGGGGTTGTAATCATCTACAGTGATGTGTCTATGGGGTTATAATCATCTACAATGATGTGTCTATGGGGTCGTAATCATCTACAATGATGTGTCTATGGGGTGATAATCATTTACAATGATGTGTCTATGGGGTGATAATCATCTACAGTGGTGTGTCTATGGGGTTATAATCATCTTCAATGATGTGTCTATGGGGTTGTAATCATCTACAATGATGTGTCTATGGGGTTGTAATCATCTACAATGGTGTTTCTATGGGGTTGTAATCATCTACAATGATGTGTCTATGGGGTGATAATCATCTACAGTGATGTGTCTATGGGGTGATAATCATCTACAGTGGTGTGTCTATGGGGTTATAATCATCTTCAATGATGTGTCTATGGGGTTGTAATCATCTACAATGATGTGTCTATGGGGTTGTAATCATCTACAATGATGTGTCTATGGGGTTGTAATCATCTACAATGATGTGTCTATGGGTGGGGTTATAATCATCTACAATGGTGTGTCTATGGGGTTGTAATCATCTACAATGGTGTGTCCATGGAGTTGTCATGTAAACATCTAACTTCATATATTTACTCATTTGAGGTATCACATTTTCCCAATTTCTTTTACAGCATTTTACTTTTATTTTTAATACCAGACGATGGTGAATTGAAAATGACCAATATGTGCAGGCCTATTATCTGACTGTAAGAGCCAATACCATCTGGCATGTTTATGGTGGAATCTGGTTGACTGTACCATCTGCCTTAGAACTAATGAGTATGGCTTGCATAAAGCTGGCAATAAACATAGGATAGCTGTCAGACAGGCAAGCTGGTTTATTAGAGGAGTGGAATAAACCAGACACATCTGGCGTTGCTTATCCAGGGAAACAAAAGATCAGATGAGTTTAGATCCAACCCAGATGTCGGACTGCCCGATATATACTGGATTGTCAGCTGATCTCACAAAATCAGTGGGATCTGCCAATGTTTATCTAATGTTCATAGCCAGTTTAGGATTATATTAACAGTAGGTAAGTTCTTTGTAGTCCTCTTCTATAAAGTTGGTGCTATTTTTTGTTTTTCAGTTATTCTGGTAAAGCTGGATGATTAAAAATATATGACCACTGATAATGCTTTCGCCCAGCTTCACTATAGGCCTGGATGGGACATCTGCCTCTGTGTAGTAATTTAGCAGTGTGGGATGTACAACTGCATAGGTAGACAGATTTGACATTCTGGGGTGATAACCATGTTAATTACTAAACTTTCCCAAATAGAAAACTAAGAAGAAACTGAATAGAATTTTTACGGCCAGATTCACATGTCCATGTACCGGTTGTGTTATTATAGTCACCAACAGTCCCAAATTTGCAAAGACAGTCCTTGCAAGTTTCAGCTGTTGCATTACAAAATGGGTGGGTCTTATGTATGCCCCACCCACCCGTTAACACATGGTAAGTATAGGCAATAATACAGTTTGCTAACAGAATCCGGCCTAACAAATGGACAGAAGTAGACGACTTGTGATTTATCTTATGTAAAAATCATATGTAACCTTCTACAGATGTAAGCATAACATTAGCTCATATTTAATTACACCTATCCGCCTCTTCCCCCCAAATCTCTCACCATGTCTGCCTCAGGTCACTTTCTCCCACTTAAAGCTTTATTTCTTCCTCATTTCCTTAACACCTGGACTCTCCTTACCAGGATTTTAAGATCTTCAAGACCTGAGGGACAGATGGAAGAAGAGTGATTTATTTGGTACTTGTGGTTACGTAATACTCTAATAGTACAGAATGAAGTCAGATGTGTAGATCATAGCAGGCATGTTCCTGCACAAAGAACAAGACAGAAGCGTTAACTAAGTGCTCAATTATTTCCACAATGAATCAACATAATATTGAGTTTCTTTAATACACAGTCGAGTCACATTATTATGACCACTTCCTATTTTTGACGTAGGCAGTGCATAGCTCAAAAAGGAAATAACGGGTTGCGAGCTGGCTTGGTGGGTATAGAAGGTCTGTGATAGACTGTCTGCACATATCTCTCATTGCTGTCATGGGTAAAAGGGGTGATTTTGGACCAAGGGTGGCAATATTTCTGAAACTGCACAGTTTGTGAACTGTTGACCTTCTGCTGTGGTAAAAGTTTATAGTGAGTGAACAAATGGCTCCATTGCAAACAAGTGAAGTGGAAATGTGCCATTGATGTGAGAGGTGAACATCAGCTATGAAGGTGCACAAGGGTGGACCGACCTACAAAGGAGTAGCTCACTGCCAAAATGAACCAGAGGGCTACCTATCTAAAACAACAGTTCAGCAAACAATACAGTGTATGGGGCTCCAAAGCAGACACATGGTCACTGCACCTCTGCTAACAAAGTTGCATTGGTAGAAAAGGCTTCAATTTTCACAGCAGTATCAGAATTGAACCTCCGCTGATTGGCAAAGAGTTGCCTTATCCAAAGAGTTACATTTTCTGCTTCATCAAACTAATGGATGTTGGCGTGTCAGGAGAGGAATATCAGAGAACATACACCCTGCAAACACGGCTGGAAGAATTAAGGCTGGTGGTGGCAGCATTATGGTCTAGGGAATATTTTCGTGGCATTCTCTGGGCCCACTTTGGCTATGAATTCCTCCTTGCAGATCACGTACACCCATACATGCTGATTGTTGATATTGGTTGGAAGAGCATGACCAAGGCTTCCAAGTATTACTCTGGTACCCTAAATCTCCAGACCTGAACCCAACTGAGCATCTGTGGGACCACCTTGATCTTTGTGTTCGCTCTATGGATCCACCTCCCACACACTCTCTAGCAGTTGTGGGATTCACTGCCGTCAGCATGGCTCCAGATACCTGTGACAACCTACCAGGACCTTATTGGGTCACTCTCTAGCTGCTGTCCATGATGCACACGGTGGTTACTCTGGATATTTGGTGGTAGTCATAATAATGTGACTCAAATGTATATGAATGGCATACTTGCCTGCTCCAGTTCCACAAGTAAATGGTCTCAAAAGTGCCCTTAGGGCACTAGCACACTGTTCTCTTTTTGTGAGCTCCTATAAAGAATCTGTACAAAGGCTCCCATCTGCCATGAACCACTTATAACACTGGAGTCTTGCTATGTGGCAGAGAAACTACAAGGCCTAGGCTTGCTGCTTCCTCTGCACTCCCTAGAGTTACACCCATGTTCCCAATATAAAAATATATATTTTTATTTAGTTACTTACCCTTTTGTTTGACATTTTTTTCTATTCAGTGGTGTGACAGCTATATCTCTTTCAGAGAAAGCTAGGAGACTACAAATATGGTCACTACTACAGTTTTGACAGCACTTGTTATCTGAACCCTCAAACATTTGAATCCAAAATTACAGAACATTTTAAGTCCTACCTTAATCCACCAAAAAAAATGGGTTTGGGGAGCTGGTAGGAGATGCTCCCTGGCTGTTCCCGATTCCTTATGTAGTTATATATCCCATGTTTCCATATGGTTGCAAAATTTTACTTCTTCTCAGTTTATGAAAGGAGTCTCCATTTATAAACGGTAATTAGGCCTTCGGTTACCTATGTTATATTTTTACATTTCTGTACACAGAATAAGTACAGCACCTTTAGGTTTCATTCACATCTTCATTAGGTAACTCTGTTAGTCTGGTCGGGCAGGGGGGCAGACTACTAGAGTTAATGCCTCCGGCATAGTCGGACACTGCTGGGCACCACTGTATCACAATTCACTATAATGAGACCTGGATGGAAAACTAGCGTGTTTCTGGTATAAATGGTACCTACCTGCTGGGAAAATAGCGCTGGATGCGGGGTACGGTAAAACCAATAATCTGCTCCTCTGGTAACCACTGGTCCCATTGAATATACCACCATTAAGGTTCTGTCATATGATATCAGAGGCATATTTTTTCCTGAAAGTTTTTAATTACAAGTAAAGACCATGTATGGATGACTTGGTATAAATATACTGCATGGGAATAAAAAAAAAAAATATATATATATATTATATGAAAGCATTAGGTTGGTTATTTTTTTGCCAAAAAAATGCCTGCAAACACAAATATCTTGAACTGTCATGTATCTTGTAGAGTACTGTATGTGGGCTAAATATGTGGGCTTCTGTTTTGGCAGCTTTATAACTGTTGGTTTAAGAACCTTCTGTAGGGTTAGAGTAGATCTCTATCTCCCCAAGGTTGCACCAGAATTCAATTCAGTTTTCGTGAAGGGCTTATTGCATGTTGCCAATCTAGAAATAACTGTACCGTATAGTTGCACTGCTGAGAGAGAGATAAAAGGACACACATAGCAAATTGTCTCATTTACTTTCATAAGTACATGTATATGTGACAGGAGGTGGACCTGATGTGATGAAGAAAGTGAGATTACATCATTCAAGCAGTATGCCTGACAAAATGATAGACAGCAGACAAGAATAGGGCAGGGACTATTTTCTGACAACCGGTCCTAATAGGGATCATGGATTATCTATAGTTTTTGTCTTCTTTCTATGGACTGTGGAAAGATCTACTTTTTTTACTGCAATACTGATAGGGTGGGAAGAGCTTATAATATGTATGGTGCATCATGCTGATTCAATGATTATGAGGACTATTGTTAGGCCTCTTTCAAATCAGAGTTATGGATTTCTGTTCTTCTGTTCCATTATAGGAGGACATAATGGAAGTGCTGGACTTGGCACATAACTAACATGAATGGAGCCAAACAGATTCCATTGACTATAATGGGATTCATTTGGTATCCATCCAGGAGTCTGCTTTTTTAAACTGAGAAGGAAGAACTGCATTGAGGACATTTTTCTCTGCTGTTTTTGATGGAATCTGCAATGGAGGTTCCTGTACGGAGCCTCCGACGCTGATATAAACAAGCCCTTAAAGTTTAGAAAATAATAAAAATCTGAATGGGAAACATAATTTACAAAAATGAATATGCTGGAAATATCTAAAAAATGGAGAGCAAATTAAAATTCTAGTATTTTGTTCAATTGTAGTATTATGTTCAATTGAGACTTCTTGCAAATTCTAATTTAGAATTTAGATTTAGCTCGGTATAGACAAAAAGAATCTATCACATCTTACAATACGCGAAGCACATGTAATAACTCTCCCGAAAGCCATTGTACAACAACACGGGCCAATTGGCAGTGACTGGGTTAATTAAGGTTCTCACAACCCCTCCTTCTTCCTTCACACAGACTGGTCTAATAATGTCTCAGCTCTGGATATTGTCACTTGCTACAGTGGCCAGATGGCTCAGCTCTATATTGGGACATACCCAAGCCAAACCAAGGCTTATGCCTGCTTCACTGGTACATTTTCCCAAGGGAAAGCTTTTCTGCCAACCCTAATTCAAATTCACAGGGTTATCTGCCAATCGTAAATTTCATGCATCTGTTTAATTTGGGATAGAAGTAACCCCCCCCCCCCCCCCAAAAAAAAAAAATAAAAAATATATATACATTACAGTAATGAATTATTCTATCTCTCCCCAAATTCCAATTCAGGTGAATTATTGAAAATATTAGTAGAATAAAAATTAAAAATATCATTAACACTCAAAAATTTAATTATTTGGAAACTGGAAGGGTCGATTTACCTAGGTTCCCCTTACTAAAGTGACATTGTGCATCTCATTTAAGAATTCCCTTTTAAAATCTGCAGCCATCTGTCCACTTCACCAATTGCTTACCCTTCTCTTTCATTAGAGGACTCATCTTCTGTCTCTCCTGCTTACACAATGCCCTATAATGGGCTATATCGAAAGATTATGCCATTGCATTGTCTCCCCCCAAAAAAGTAGCATTTGGCGCAATCTACGGAGGTAATTGCAAGGACCGAAGTAAATTATGAGATTAGGCTTCTGCTGTTCATCATTTTCTTTCCCTTGTAAAAAAAAAATATATATATTAGACATTATTATAATGACTGGTAAAACTAATGAATTATACACCAGTAGATGAGAAATACTTGTCAATATAGATGTGTAATTGGTCGATGACTGGTACTCTTTCCATATTCACTGGGAAAAAATGCACAACACACAAAAAAATTGAAAAATTTTATTTGCATTAAAAAACTGAAAATTCATAAAATACTTACTGCCTTTTTTTACATTAAAATTAAGGCCTGTTCTTGAAGACCAGCGATTGGAATGTGATTAAATAATATAAATTTTTTATTTAGCATTTTTTTAAGAAACTAAATTTTGAGATAAAAATCAGTGAGATTAAACATTTGAAATCATACAAGCGAAACAGAAAATAGCCTATATTGGAATCTTAAAAGTATTGTAGACATATTAGTCCAACATCACTGTATGTCCAGAGCAGAAATAGTATACCATTATTCTGGATATTACTGTAATATTTTTATTTGAGCTAATAAATCATTTTGCAAGATTTGTTCAGTCTTCTTCTGGAAACGGCAGAACATCTTTGAAAGCTTTTCTTAAAAAATATCATAATTTCTACAATTTTGTGTGCAAGCTTCAAGGAATTAATACATAGTGAACAATACAGTTAGTGTTGGCTGCATTCCTATCTTTATTTGGAAAATTGCAAAAGTATATACAGTCATTATAAAATAATTATTATAATTTAATATTTCAAGTCTATGGCTGTATATAAAAACCAACTCTGAAAATATAGAAATGTATACATGTTGTCTGACAGAAACCTATGATTTCTATTTTATTTTGTTTGGGAGTTAGCGACTCTAAGACTTTTTGATTTATATTTTATTCTTAAATTGTGATGTATTGGCATTTGAAAGCTTGTAAAAATATAATCTGAATAAAAATACTCAAATGCTTCTTAATTTTTTTAAGGAACATATGTCACAAAAATTTAAATTTAATTTAATTTACACAAAAACATGACACATAGTTTGTTAATAACATTTAAAAAGAATATTGAGATACTTAAAAGCACAAAAAATACGTTAAACATCGAGACTATAAAATTATTTTCTTTAAGAAGACAGATTGTTCTTGAAAAGATTACAGTAACCGACCAGAAAAAAAAAAATCTGTGCCTGGCTGTGTCTTTGTGTTCTGGCTGTAAGAAAATACCTCTCGACTTTTCCTTCAGACTCTTTGTGGTTGCGTATATCTGTTAGCTGCTGGGGCTACCAGGGCGACCGTGATTCTATAGCTCATTGGAAGGTATAGTTCACCCAAGTGATCCTTATCAGTGGAAAATTCTCCATTTTCCTCAGTGACTAGTAATAAAGTGGTATGTTCTATTCAGCTGGAACTCATTGAGACCACATTGTTCTTGGCTGCGCAGCCCAGTACCCACTGGTAACACTATGTAAAGAAATAATACTGGAAACAGGTGTGTTTTATAGATAATGGCTAATGTTTCTCCTTAAGCCTCATCTTTCTTGTGATATATATGTAATTATATATGCCTAGACTAGCCAGTTCAGCACCACCAGGCCTTTTATTTTTGGGGGCTTTTGACTGCATAGTTGCATTCTCCATCCGCCATCCACCTGCTTAGCTTCTCTACCTCCCCCTCCATCTGCTGAATGGCAGGATGGAGTGGGGGCAGGGTTCATTAGCTTTCTCCAATGTCTCATGCATCAGCAAGCTCCATTACACAGTCAGTCTGTGGGGGAAGGGGAGGGGGCTTTGTTGTGACAGAATAAACCCCCTTTCACAGCTGTTCAAACCTTGAAGAGCTTGAGGCAAAAGATGTGGGATGAGGCCGAGAAGACTAGGAAGATGCTGGCAGAAAGCCTTCGGCGTACAGCATCAGAGCCGAACTACGGTCAACATTCTGAAAAGGTGCTCTCTCCAAGAAGTGGGGAAGCGGGAACTGGTTATAGTAGAGTCAGCAAAAGAAGTAAATGGCCATACACTTGCGTAGAATTTTGTAGTTTGAGTAAAAAATCTAAAACTTAGATTCGCCAGTATAGGCAAACAACAAGAATGTACCTACCTTGTACAGATCTCAGATTAATACAATTGGTGATATCTAGACAGAAATGCAGAAATCTTTTTTTTGTTGTAATTTTTAATAAAGAAAAAAATTAAAAATAAATACAGTTCCTACTTTTTGTGTGAACATTTAATAATATGATGAAGAATGTAATTAATTCATTCTTAACTGGGAATTTTAACATTTATTTACTCACCTATCTTCTTTTATCCTATCCTTTTAGGCAGGTTTGATCATTAATAAGTAAAAAAAAAAAAAAAAAAGAGATGGAAAGAAGTATTTTGGCTGTTTTTTTTGTCAACAAATCATACATTATGATTCTTTATTCTCAATTTCCTATAAATGAAACAAAAAGGAATTTTAGAATCTTTTCTCTTATGTCTGATTATTTGATCATAAAAATTCAGAATTTCCAAACGTAGCTTTAAACAAAACTAATAATCAGCATCAAGATAATTTGAAATTCATGTATCAGTTTGTTGGTACCTGATCTTTAAAAATTCTTAAAATTCTCACATTGCCTTTATTTCCTTTCCAAATGTAACTATTTTTAAAATTTAAATGACATAACACATATAGATTTTTTCATAATGTATATGGATACAAAATGAGTTCCAAAATTCATTATAAACTGTATAAAGGGATAAGAAACATCGCAATATGGGTAAGTAAATACACTTTTTTAAATTAAGGAATGGAGTGCTGCCTTTTTGCTTTGGAAATTTGGTAACTGTCATTTTATTTTTGTAATGTATAGGGGCAGTGATACTGACCATTTTTGTAATATACTTTAATTACTAAAATCGCACATTTCTTGCAGAAAAGTAGCTGTAAAGTGGCCTATTTTGAGTCTTAGCAACGCTCCTGTCTTCTGTTTACATAACACAGTCAGTGTTAAGCAGATTTCCACAGAGGAGCGTTGCTAAGGCTCAAAATGGGCCACTTTACAGCTACTTTTCTAATAGAAATGTGCAATTTCAGTAATTAAAGTATATTACAAAAATGGTCAGTATCACTGCCTCTACATATTACAAAAATAAAAAATAGAATGACAGTTACACTTTAAGGAAGATTTACAGTGCACAATTATCAGGATGAATATTGAGAACCATCATTACTATGATTGTTGGATCCCGATAATCTGCCCGAGTAAATACTTCTTCATCAGGTGAAATAATCTTTCATGCAGCACATTAAAACATTGTTTATGGCAGCAGATTGTTTCGAAGGTAAGAAGAGCGTTCTGATGCCCAAAAACAATTAATCTGTAAGGACAAACAGTGTATATGCAGCTCTTTCCAATATTGATGAGCAGGCAGTTATGGGGAAGGAACGATCTCTTCCTGATAATTGCCTGCTTGGTCAGTGCATGTAAATGCACCTTAAGAAGGCAATTATTGGGAAAGAACCATTAATTTCCAATAGCTGCCTGTCATTAAGAGAAGGTGAGAGCTGCATTTAAATGTGCAACCAGCTGGCCCCTTAACATCATCATGCCCAAATGCACACCCTAGCAGACAGTTCAGGTACAGGCCGGAATGGGCTAGTAGCCCAAGAGGAATATTATTCTGATATTATGGTGAATGGTATATTTCCAGGGGGACCTTTAAATGCCAAGACTGCCCATCTTCCTCCCTGCTCTGCTCCACTGACAATGGGGATTTAATGCTTCCATGCCAAGGACCATATCATCTCCATAAATCCGCCTGCACTGTCCTCAGATGACACATCATAATGCAGCTTTCATAGGCAGGGAGAGAGTTCAGTGCTAGATGTCATTGAATTATGCAATGAAATTACTACATTGGGACTGCTTATAGCTACCTTTTTCTCACTGATGTGTAGCAGGGAATTGGGACATTGGGCACTGTTACAAAGTGGGGTACTCTTATTAACGCAATTATTGGGGGGGGGGGCACTATGTTTGTGACTATTATTATTGAGAAACTATCTGTATGACAATATTACCCTTGGGGTGACTACAGTTATGTGTCTGTTATATCTGAAATATTTGCGGGCACTATGCTGCATAGTAGCCACAGTGTGAGGATGTTGTTATAGCCGAAACGCGTCACATGAGGTTTTAACGTGGCAATAAACACACCATCACATTACAAGCGAGTGCCGGTCTTTTTCTTTTATAACTTATTACAGAGTGCCTCTCCTAAGACGCGCGCCCCACAAGGATACCGGAGTGCCGATTTACATTATTGCACTGTTACAGGTACCATGATAGGAAGTTTGGGTTCCAAAGGTTGGGGGGGGGGGGGATAATGGAAAAGTGAGGCGATGAGTCATGGAGGTCTGGGCAGAATAGGAAAGATGAGGGAAAGAGATTGTCACCTGTGAGTCACTACAGATAACATTCGTCTTTGGATTTTTTTTGGGGGGTCGGGTAGGATGGGGTGATCCTGTACATATTTGTTGGGGCTTGTGCCCCTGATCTTTTAAGACTTTAGCAATGCCCCTGTAGATCTTGTCAGTGGGATATAGAGACCTGGGTTTCCTCAATGCAAACTGTATTTCAGATCATCTACCATTAGACATGTCTTTTTTTTACTCGACCAGAGTCCCAGGGCCGGCTCCAGGTTTATGTGGGCCCTTGGGCTATAAAGTCTCAGTGGGCCCCCTTACACAGTGATAACTCTCTGAGTACAAATAATATAGTAGATGTCCCCTGTAGTCCTATGTAACAGCACAGATAACACAGTGATGGCTGAGTACAGAAAATGTAGTAGTGTTACCAGCAGTCCTATGTAAAACCACAGATAACACTAGTGGTAGTGTTATATATGTCCTTAGTGTGCCTCCCTGTGCCTCTCCCACAAACTCCATGCTGGCCGCGCTGCCTCCTCTTCCATCTTCTTCCTCTTGCCCCTCACAGAACGTCCTGATGCAGCCGCGTCAAGCAGTGGCGGATCCAGAGCCTGGTCTCGGGAGGGGCACTTCCCCGGGCAATTGGAACTTATGGGGCCCCTGTGTCCCCGCCCACCCTCAAGCCACACCCACACAAAGCCCCACCCATATATCGCACCCATACCTCTTACATCCAGTGACGTCTCCTTTGATGTAGATGTTCTCTTTCCTCATCTTCTCCTTTCAGACCAGGCCACCATTTTTCTGTCGTTTTTCGTCTCTGCAGTTTAACAAAAAATAAATCTTAGTTTACTACTTTTACATCATCCTCCCATCTTCTGGACAAAACATCCCACTACCTCCAATACTGTGCCGCTATGGTCCCCAATAGTGCCCCCAATAATAAGTGCCTCTCCCCCATCATCATGTGCCAGTGACAACTGCCAACCCCCCCATGTGCCATTACCAAGTGCCAAACACCCCCATGTGCCACTATGAAGTGCCTCTCCCCCCCCCATGTGCCAGTACCAAGTGCCAAACCCCCCATGTGCCAGTATGAAGTGCCAAACCCCCCCATGTGCCAGTATGAAGTTCAAGTGCCAACCCCCCCATGTGCCAGTATCAAGTTCAAGTGCCAACCCCCCATGTGCCAGTATCAAGTTCAAGTGCCAACCCCCCATGTGCCAGTATCAAGTGTATCCACCAGGTGCCAGTATCAAGTGCCAAACCCCCCTCATTTGCCAGTATCAAGTGCCAACCACAGCCCATGTGCCAGTATCAAGTGCCAAACCCCCCCATACGCCAGTATCAAGTGCCTCCCCCATCCTCATTTGCCAGTATCAAGTGCCAACCCCCCTCATGTGCCTGCATCAAGTGCCAACCCCACCTCATTTGCCAGTATCAAGCGCCAAACTGCTGCTCCCTCATTTGCCAGTATTAAGTGCCAATCCCCCATGTGCCTGTATCAAGTGCCAAACAATCGCCCCCCCCCCATGTGCCAGTATCATGTGCCAACCCCGCCATGTGCCAGTATCATGTGCCTATATTATGTGCCAAACAATCCCCCCCATGTGCCAGTATCATGTGCCAAACAATCGCCCCCCCATGTGCCAGTATCATGCGCCAAACAATCCCCCCCATGTGCCTGTATTATGTGCCAAACAATCCCCCTCCCCATGTGCCAGTATCATGTGGCAGTATCATGTGCCAAACAATCCCCCCCCATGTGCCAGTATAATGTGCCAAACAATCCCCCCCCCATGTGCCAAACTGCCGAACCCCCCCCCCCCCCATGCCCCTTATGTGCCAGTGGGTCCTGTCTTTTAAAAAAAACAAACACAAAACAAGACACTAATACTTACCTCCATCATTCACAGCGATGCGATGCAGGCCTCTTCTGGCCTGTGTCCCGCTCTGTACAGCTCACAGGCGTCACTGACGTCATCGCGCCGTCTGCACCAACATCTGATAGGCTGCGGGCCTAGTGCTGGCAGCCTATCAGAGAAGCAAGGAAGGGAGACGCCTCTCCCTCCCTGCCCCACAGCCCTCGCTGCCACAGGGACAGACACACACACAGAGACAGACACACACAAGGACAGACGCACACACAAGGACACACACGCACACAGGGACAAACACACACAGGGACAGACAGACACACACAAAGGGACAGACACACATATAGGGATAGACACACACAGGGACACACACACACTGGGACAGACACACACAGATTGACAGACACACACACAGGGACGGAAACACACAGGGACGGACACACACACAGGGATAGACACACAGGGAGACACGCACACAGGGACAGACACACACAGGGACAGACACACACACAGGGACAGACACACACATGGACAGACACCTGTACGATGGTGAGATCGTCAACCAACTTCTATCTAATGTGTGTGGCCACCTTAAGGGGACATTAAAAGGGAATTCCACCTTTAGTTATGCTCCAACCTTTTGTTACCTTCTAATATGACTCCCACTGATTCCCAGTACTGAGGGGACATGCACTGGGGTTTAAAAGGGAATGATCAACATATACCAGAAGGTGGTCTGAACTGTAAACCATTAGGCAATGGCTAGACTGTGGTATGGAGTCTAAGCAATGCCTTAGACACACATACATACACAGGGACAGACACACACACACCCACACACACACACACACACAGACATACAGAGACAAACACACAGGGACACACACACAGCTAGGCCTCACCACACTCCAGCTCTTCCCCCACTGGTCACATGAGCAGATGACATCATGAAGGTCCTTTAGCCCAGTAGAAAACCCCACCCTGTTCTGAGTCCTGGGGCCGCCTACACTAGCAGTACACTCAGGGAAAATAGTCTGCATTGCTGCGGCAAGGTGCCCTAGAGATCAGAAAAGCAGTTTGAGGAGGACCAGGACGGGGCTGCAGAAGTGAGCAGGCAAAGTGGGCCCTGGCACTTGCCTGGGTATGCCGAGTGCTGACACCGGCCCTGCAAAGTTCACTTAAATAATACATAATACCGAAAGAAAGAGAACAATTTTGCTACTGCCACCTTTTTAAGTGCCACTTCCATAAGGTGGGATCAGTGAGTTATTTTGCTCTGGGCGACACCGCTTTGCATATTATTTTCCCATGGAGCATTGCCACTAAGTGTCCATACACAGCTGGTCTCCTTAGGAAAAGCCAGAATCCCCTGTCCTAAGCAGAATAGAAATAGAGTAATGAGTGCCTGTAGGAGTCTGTATTATTGACTTGTAGGCCCTGTAATGTGCTACAGAATGGTACCATATTCTCCCCTAAAATCAATGCTTCTCTGATATATATTATCAAAAGACAGCAAACAATTTGCTTTCTCATGAGGGGACAAACTAAATATCTTGTGGGTCTATAATTGGGACACCATATTCTCTCCTAGAAGTAATGCTCCTCTGTAATATGTCATCTGAAAGAGCAGGTTATAATTTGCTGGACCAAAGAGAATATTTTGTGGGCCCACAGAGTTCTAGGCCATATAAATCCATACCACACAAATTTGTAATACATCTGAAGACATGAGGCCTAGTAATAGTTTATAGGGCTTTGAAGCGCCATATAATTGCTGTATTCCACACCTGGGAGTTTCTGCAATTGCTTGTTAAGTTATGTTAATAATACTATGTCATGTTATATTCTGCTGTGTATTCCGACGAAGAGGTATGGTTGGCAATGGTTGACAGGAACAAGGCTAACCACCCTATTCCCCCTAACTTGGTAGGAGTTGGCTGGACCTAAATCCTGCCAGGAGGGGGAGTTTCTGAGAGATAGTGAAGGAGATAGGAAGCACATGCCAGAGTTCCTGCTTGTAGAACTTGTTACTCCAAGACGATCACTCCAGAGAGATTATCAGAGCCCAGACAGCTTTGCTTAAGCTTCAGTGTGAGTAGCAGAGTAGTCGGCAAAATCCCAGATTTACAGACCCTGCTGCAGATGAGGGACTACAGCTCAGACATCCATCACATAAACCACCTTCAGGTCAGACTAACTTCAGGTCACACAGTTGACACGCATATCCACAAGTGCCTGCAAGTTTAATTGCCACACAACCAGCCACAATACCTGGTGCCAGGAACTGCACTTTGTACTTAATACTGTAGGATGTGCCCCAAGTTATATTTTGCAGTAAGTAAAGAGAGACGTTTATACTTTTACTTCTGGCCTGATTCTTCAAACCCTCTTTCCATTGCACGAATCCCCAGGAACCCATAGAACACCTCATCAGTGCCCCTACTGTGGTGTGCCGCCCCCCAGGGCCGATTGGGTCCCAGTGTTTAAGAATACCGAGAGGTATGCTGTGGCCCGAATAGTTTATGTCATGGTGCTCCTACCTGGATACTGTCAATCCTCGGGTTTAGGTTCCACAGCAACAAAGGAGTTGTAGTTGGTGGAGTAGGTAGACTTGGTGAAGCTTAACGGTTTTTACTTGAATAAACTTTCAATAAACTTGTGTCTTCCAAACAATGCTTCGTCCTTCTCTTGGCTCCAAGGCTAAGGATAAACTGACTGGTAAACTTGAATACGTTTTATCTCTCTCTGCTAGGCTAGTCTTTGTCTTCAGTCTGGTTCCTATGAGCTTTAGTTACTGTTTTATATAAGAGTGAGGTATCCTGTCACCCATTTTGCTGAGTAGGGTGTCCTTGACCATATTTTCCCTCTCAGAGATACTAAGTCCTTTTATATATTTTAGGAGTGGACTGCTCTCTGAGATTCTTTCCCAAAGCTCCTGCACAGTGAGAGGGAAACGCTTCCTCACCACTCCATGCTGCTTCACTCTCTTTTTCTAATTCTCAGCTCCACTTCTGCACTCTCAACTAAACCATAGCTTCCTCCAACCTCCCCCTTGGTAGGAAGCAGAACTAGCCCACTTCTGCCAAAAAAAAAGGAAGACTGGAATAGTAAGTTCCATTCTATCTAAAGGTACTTTCTGCCAGATACACTGCCACTTGCTGGACAACCAGGCACATTATATGCAATAACAGTTGCATAACAATATTATTAAGGCATAGTGATTAAATACACAGATGACATTCTTTGGTAGCCATTAGAGACAGTAGCTAGGTGTAGGAATGGTAGTGCCCCCTCTGGGGTACTACAATACCACTCCTATTCTCTGCACCGGCTCCTCAGGGGCTCACTGCACAATTATGTATGTTGCATATATATATGCAGATCCCAAGACCTGGGGGTATGTACAAAGTTTGGTTTGTTATGTAATATTTGTAATGTTATGTCATGTTTGCACTGTACACCAGCAGTTGAAGTATGGTTGGTATATACATGGGGCTACCCACTCCATTCCTCTTTGTAGGAGTGGGTTGGTCCTGCTTCCTGTCAAGAGGAGTAGTGTTAGGAATGTGAGGAGTGAGGAAGCACATGTTATTGCTCCTGCTCCAAGGGCCTTAGGGACCAGAGATTCAACTCATCTGTGAGACCCCTACTCCAGAGAGACTTCAAAGACAAAGCTGCAGATCTATTGCAAAGCTACACTGTTACAGTCAGTATAGTGTCCAGCAACCTTGGCTAACCAGACTTTGCTACAGGCGAGGAACTACAGCTCAGAAACCTATCACCTTGGATCATATCCAGGCTAGGTCAACTAAAAAAAGCCTGCATTACCCAGTGGACACCTACAGCCAAAAGTGCCAGATTTCAGCTGTTAGCCAGAAGTTCAGGAGAGAGACATCAGCAAGACAGCATACCAGAGCTTCCATTTTGACAGCCACCATACCTCATCATCTGGGAAGAGAAAGTGCATACTATAGCTGGATGTACGACAACTTCTGTTTTGCACTTAGTAAATACAGACTTTTACTGTACTTTTGGCCTGCTTCCTTATACTATCTTTTCACAACACTGATCCCCAGGAAGTAACAGCCTAAGGGAGTACACCATGACACATCACATCATCAGGGCCACTACCACGCCCATCCTCTGCACCAGCTCCTCAGGGGCACCAGTGCAGCACTGTACAGATATTGTCATCAGCCCCTCTCCCCTTTGGACTCACAGTCTAATCTCCCAATCTCACACACTTAAGAGCCCTTTACATGGGCCAAGAATCTGCAAGATAATCGCTAACAAGCGTTCATAGGAATGCTCATTAGCAATTATATGGTGATGTAACAGTGCTGCTGATTACCCGATGATAGAGCGAAATGGCATTAGAGATCGCTGCATGTAAATGCAGCAGTGTACTCCACTGACGAGCAGGCAATTGTTGGGAAGGAACGCTGCTGTATTTTACCATGTAAAGGGGCCTTTACATTAACCTTTCAGGGTGCCTTTTGGAGTGTGGGTGGAAACCGGAGAACTTGGAGGAAACCCCCAGAAACATGGAGAGAACAAACTCCATGCAGATTCAAATTCAGGTCCCCAGTTTTGCACCATATTTTTTCATGCACCATATCTTCATAACCTTTATTTACCAAACCCAAAGTTCCAGTAGTGAACTATAGAAGACCCCAAGACCAATCATATGGTCCAATCATAGTAAGTGCTTACTACAGGTGTCCACATAGGCTGCCGTCTCAAGATGCCACTGATTCCTCCATTAGGAAATTCAGCACTTCACTGCCAAAATCAGTAAGTAAACTAGAAGGAAGGGTATTTACTGTATTTACTGTCTACATGAACGCATGATTGTGTTTTTCTCCAACCATAATGGGAACCAGGTACATTCACTAATTGTATTCATGCTGAGCTCTTCTGCAGAACTGCTGAACTTTTAACCTCTTAATAGTACTGTTTGGCAGTAGTAGTTATACGACTGCAACATTTACAATATAATAGTAACGTCTCCATTACACCAAGAGCTAAGTGACATTTTAATGTGATGAACTAATACATTTGCAGAACATAGGCCTGGTTCTCATTCAATCTTAGATGATGATTATAAAAGAGGCAACAAACCTTTCCTATCTAACTTTGTGTAGAAATCAGACCTTCCCATTAGTACAATCCCAAGTTCAATGTTTCCCAGAACACTTTACTAGTCTTTGGTGGTCAGAGCATGCTGGGAGATGTAGTTCTTCAGCAGCTTTCTTAGTTCACATACCATCAGTACTTTATATCTTGAGACGCTCCATGTCCCTTTCTTCAGCACCAGTTTTCTGAGTTTACTCAGTGACTTGACAACATATTTCTAATCCCTGACTAGGGGTGTAAGCTAGTTGTTGCAGAGACATTAGCCGTTCCTGGACACAAGTACAACTGTGCCACATAACTACACAACAGTAGTATATGTGGCTGTGTGGTGGGCCACGTTACAGATTCTGGATTGTGGCCCAGGAGCTTAAAGGGGTTCTCCAGGCTTTTACTAAAATCTCTCTGCCTTCTAACCTGTGGAAGCAGTATCAGTACTCACGTGACAACCTGGACTGACTGTGACCTCTTCGGCTGAGGTTGGACTGGCCTACCAGAGTACCATAGGATCTTCTGGTGGGCCCAAGCTCTGATACCATATTGGGCCCCAAATATCCAGAAAAAAAAACATTTGGAGTTGACTTTGGAGCCAAGAACTTGACATTAGGGTCTATTAGACTTTATTGATGATGTTGGGGTTGGGCCAATTTCCTCTGGTAGGCCCAACAGCGGTCCTGGCTGGATGTGCTCCTAAATATTCCTCTTCAACTTTATAATTTAATGTAGCTGATCTTACTTCCACATGTTAGAAGACAGAAGGGTTTTAGTAAAAGCCCAGAGAACCCCTCTAAAGTCCCTCCTCTATCCCTATCTGTATCATCACTATATAACTATCGGTGACCGCAGCTATTGTGTGATTTACAGTGTATGTAGAGCGTGCTCACCAATGGAAGTCATTTTCAGCTGAGATGTCAGAGGCATCAGAATTTAAAGAACAAGGCATTTGATCTGTCAACATACAAAGGCTATTGGTGACTGGTCTGACGAGGAAGCTTTGAGAAATTTGGACTTCCCTCTGTCCTACACATTACCATAGCAATGCTTCCCCCAATAAAAGTTATACAATACTCCAGATCATCCAAGACTGGCAAGACAGTCAAATATTTCTAACTTTGCTGAAAAGTGATGGCAGGATTTAAAGGGGTTATTCCTTGAAAAGTATCATTATATGAAAATCATTATATAAAAGAATAGACCGTTTCAAATTAAATATTATTGCAATATCCATACCATAAAAAAGATTTTTTAAATGTATATTACATTTTCCTCAATGGTAGTTCCCCCTGCTGTTTATCTGTCTGGTCCACCTTCTCCTGCATTCAGGTGTGGACTAACATGCTCAATAGCCAGTATCTTTACTAATCAGGATAGGTCATCAATATCAAATCGGCAGGGGTCCGACACCGGGCACCTCCGCCGATCACCTTTATGAGGAGACACCGCACGCAGTGCACACGTACCGTCTCCCTTCTCTCTTTCAGTCCGCTGCTGCGGCCGATATTGATAGGTCTGAGGATAGATCATCAATATTAAAAGCCTGGTCAACCCCTTTAAACCCTTTTCTGCTTACCATGGATTTGAATATTAACCCTTTCTCTGCCCTAGGCCACCAGGGATTTTCTGGTGCGTGCAGTGTTATTTTATCCAGTAAAATGTGGAGCTGCCTGATGAAAAGCCAATAGACTGCATTATAGTCAATGGGATCCCTGAGGTGGTGTCCATGTTCATCACGCAGCACATCAAGCAGAACAAGTAAATACACATATATGAACTTTTTCTCTCCCAAAGACCACCAGATATTCAGGTAGTAATCCCTTCTAGGGATACAGACCACTGCCCTGGATCACCAGGTTGCAGACACCTATTCTCTGCCCTAGTTCCCAGGAATGTTACTATAAACTCAGTACATACTATGGATAATTATAGGTACCGGTAATTAAAGGGAATGTGCCGTCAGAAAAGTACCTATATTTAAAGGGGTTATCCCATGATTAATGTATAAAATGAAAATCAAACATCATATAGTACATGACAATCTCTTTCTAATGAAGCTAGATCCAGCCCTGTATGTCACATGGATCAAGAGATCTCCACATTCATTACTCTGTTAGATTTATATCAATCTGGCAGCTCAAAAGGTGTGTCCTTTCTGCTGCATCTTAGGGTGTGTGTCCTTTCTGCTGCAGCTCTCTCCCTATCACAGCTCAGAAGCTAGTTGAAGGATGAAACTGAGTCTGTGCGTCCACCCCAGCGACGTGGCCAGAGAAATAATAATAAGAAAAAACAATAGGTGGCGCTCTACAGATACATTTTATTGATTAACTCAGTGGCAATGTAATTACACACAATAACACATGTATTCAGATACAGTTACTGGTTTGAAACCTGAGGCTAATGGTTCACGAGTCAGCCTCTTTAAATAATATTTTATGTCAAATATATTTTTTAAGAATGTTTAATAAGGTTTTTTTTATTTTCCTGTTACTATCTATATTTGAAAAAAAAAACATATATAATTCTGCTATTTTTCGCTTTTCGCACTGTTCTGTGCAGGTTACTTTTCAGTAGCTATTCTCATTATCTACAAAGGCAGAATTACAATGACAAGTAACACCTCTATGTAGATAACACAGGATCCACCATTCACAATAGGGGATATACCAGCTTATCTGCTCCCTTCTGATCTCTGCAAAGGTCACAGAGCATGCCTAGAAAACTCTCCCATTAAATGGGGTCATCTTCTGTCTATTGTGTCTATGGCCCTGGACATATTTTAGGCCTAGTGGCATAGTACGAAAACTGCAGGATTTTCTGGAAAAAAAAACCCGGAAAAAAAAATCACCCAAAATGTAAAAATTTAAGCAACAGGTCATTTTCTGATGAAACTTTTCTTTTAACGGACACTTATTTGCTGCTGTTTTGGATCACCTGGGTTAGTAGGGACACAGCCCAAGTCCTTTACTGCCCCAGATTTTTTTTTTTGCTGCTGCAACATTTTTTAAACCTGCTAATATATGGTGTTAATAATATAATATGGTAAGAATAATATGGTATCAACTATAGACAAGGAAGGCCAGCAGTGAGGATGGGTTTGTGTGTGTGTGTGTGGGTTTCCAGTGGGTACTCCAGTTTCTACATGCCAAAGCATACTAGTAGGGTAATAACTGGCTTCAGCCTCCTATGAAATTGACCCTGTGTTTCTGTTTGAGATAGGAAAATTAGATAGATTATGAGGCCCACTGGGAACAGGTACTGTGATGACAATCTCTGGACAGCGCTGAGGAAGGTGATGCTACAGAAGCTACAGGAAATCAAACAAATCAGTTATGGAACACAGTGGCTGGCACTGTTATTGGGACACTGTGGCTGGCACTGTTATTGGGACACTGTAGCTGGCACTGTTATTGGGACACTGTAGCTGGGACTGTTATGGGGACACTATGCCTGGCATTGTTATGGAGTACTACGTCTGGAACAGTTATGATAGGATTGTGACTGGCTCTTATAGACGCAATGTGGATTGTTCTGTAATGGTTAAACTCCGGTTCTCGTTCCGTACGTTGCTTCCGAGGCATATGTATGCATTTCTAGAAACCCCATGCAGAGGTATGGGATAGGTGCAGAAATCTGTATATGTGAATATATTCTTATACAGGTATAGGACATCGTCTGTTAATCAGCAACACATTACTGAATTGCTGATTCCCTAATACTTGGATGTTTTAAGAGGCACTATGGTGGAGTTTGACTCTGAGGACATTGTCTACTTGTCATCTTCTACCCTCATTCCCCAGGAATCTTCTATCCACAATCCTTACGACCCTTCTACCCTCAATCTCTAGGACTCAGTGTACTAAAAATCCTCTAAAATTGTTTTTCTTTTTTATCTCTGGATTCACTATTGGCGTCATGCAGTCGAGATAAGGGCTTCACTGCAGGGTCTCTGGTCCTTCAATACTTAAAAAGGCAACCACACTCTGGGACGTCTTCATACCCCTTCATATACATCATGTATTTACAAGTATGTGACACACTGATGGCAAGCTGGATAAATAGTGAATTTTGATCTTTTAAATTAACATACGGAAATAATTTGATTAAGCTCAGTCGCACAGTACAAACATTGGGGTCAGGCATAAAATGTTTTAAAGATGTCCACTTGTATGGGGAATGTACAGTGCAGAACGTGTGCGGTGGGAGCTCCCGATGTCTCCTGGTGTAAAGCTGCCCATACACATACAACAGCCGGCGGACGAGCATGCACCTGTTTTCAATGTGAGAGGTGAATAGGTCTCTGTCGGCATTGAGCATGTTGAAATTCCACATTCCTGATCCTTGTTTTTCTCAACATCTACTGAGGAGTAAGGACCGAGACACCCCCCAGCACATTAGATAGATGGCTGAACCCACAGAAATCTGCAGATTCAGATGATTTAAATGGGTTTTCTGAGATTTTTATACTGATGACCTATTCTCTGGATAGGTCATTGGTATCTGATCGGTGGGAGCCGGACGCCCGGGACCCCTGCCTTTCAGCTGTGTTGAGAAAGCATTAGTGCTTCTCAAAGCTCACCAAGCACAGCACCGTATATTGTACTGTGGCAGTGCTTGGTATTGCGCTCAGCCCCATGTGTTAGGGGCAGTAATAGGGGAGTGTCTATGTGACTAGCAGGGTGGGAGGAGCAGTGGGCCGATGCCTCGGGGGCTGCCCAAGTCCTCCTCATTTCCCCTGGCTGGGTACATAATGATCTGACACTGTCTGTATTAATTAATGCTGGAGGCATCAGGTACTTATGTACCTGGCCAGCAGTTGCAGGTGCCCTCCTGAATTCAATTGTATTGCTATCCTCAGAACCGTGATACAGTTGAATACTACAATGGGGCATGGAAGCCCATGGCTTACTTCCCTGCGGTTTACTGCCATAAGCCTCTATACGAGGCAGTGAACAAATGGCGCAGGGACAAAGGCTGGAGGCTGTTAAAGGTCCGTGGTCTACACTGAAGATAGCAACTTGGAACAGGACTTCGGTCCTTGACATTTGTGGAGTATACTACTGAGGGCACTATAGGGGACATTACTAAGGGAAGTCCAGGCAGCTTGCTGATGGTAGGGCTGGCTTGGTGCTGTGGCCGGCATCTCACCTCCTAAGCCCCCTGTTCCATATCTTCATTATAGACCAGTGGTGGCGAACCTATGGCATGGGTGCCAGAGATGGCACTCAGAGCCATCTCTGTGGGCACCCGCACCCTAGAAAAAGTCTATGGTGTTCCAATATTCCTTAGACTCTTCCTGCCATTCATCAGCGCAGGGCACACTATGAACAGCACAGGCAGAGCATTTAATGTAGGCAGGCTATTATAGCTAAATGATAAAGTACATGGAAGATATATTATATTGGATTGTAGTATTCAGGTTAAATTGCCGTGTTGGCACTTTGCGATAAGTGGGTTTTGGGTTGCAGTTTGGGCACTCAGTCTCTAAAAGTTTCACCATCACTGTTATAGACAGTAGGAGGAGAAGGAGGACAGAACGTGGCAGCTATTGATGACTACCACAGAGATACAGCTTCTGGGGAGGTATTTTGTGCTGCACTATAGTATTTGGTTCTGTTGGAGTAGTATTTTGTGGTGCACTGTGGTATTTGGTTCTGCTGGGACAGTATTTTGTGCTGCACTAAGGTATTGCAGACCCCACCTACTTCTGTTGGCCCCCATCTACTTGTGTTGGCCTTGCCTACTTGTGTTTACTTGCATTCTGTCAATTTATATAGCGGTGTATGGATTTAGGCAAGGATGGAAGTTATGGACCTCTTTCCTTTCTATCTTGCTCTCTCAGTAGTATATGTAGCAAGCAACTGTATAATGGTTGTAATGTCCATTATGGGATACAAGGTTTTGAAGGCACATCTGACCAGAATGTGTCCAGATGTGATGGGTGTCCCACACAGCAGCAAAGTCTGAATGGCGTTAGTTGCAGGTTACCTTGCTGACTCCAATTGCACGACGTCACATTCTTGATGTCAATATGGATTGGTAGAGCAAGTTATGATTGGAAATCCAGATGGAGGAAAAGGGGAAAAGGGGGGATGAGGTGGGGGGAGTTGCTTTTGAAGTTATACACTGTATATATAATAATGAAAATCTTGTTCATTTTGTCTCTGTCTGCATTGACCTGTTTTGCATGTCTTGTGATTACTTGTATGATGGTAACAATAAAAAATGTTAAATAAAAAAACAAAAACTGAGCAATCCCACAAAATCATTTTAAAGAATATTTTGTTAACACCTTTGTGTCAGACACCACAGGACACCTTCTTCAGTGGTTTTGTGGAGTCTACGCCTTTACAAGTGAGAGCAGTTTTGGCAGCATGAGGGGGATAATATTAAGAAGGTGGTCATTTTTTTAAATTGCCTACTAGTTACTGCGGGCGCAGACACACTGTTCTGTCTAAGGGATGGATGGGGCAACAGAGAGGGTAGAACAACATAATGGAACATCTTGCCGCAACATTGAAAACCAGAATCAGAACAAAGAGTCGCAGCCTAAATCGAAAGAGGATTTTATTTAGTAAGTTACTTGATTTATGAGGACAGTTTAAAAGCTCCACTGTTTATTGATGTACCACTTCTTTAAAGTGGCACTTCCACAAAAAATGTGTTCTCTGACCTGTTAGAAGGGTGCATGATATAAACTGTAGTGAAGGTAATCTTCTTAATAGTGAGTGTATTTGTGAGTTATCCCCTCCCTTATGATCCTTAGCTGTGTCATGTGACTAACTCTCTGTTCTTGAACTTACACAGGACAGGAAGTCAGTTACTTCTCTATTCATTTCTATGAGACTGCCATTGAGGCTCCCAAAGGGATAAATAGAGAAACTGTCTTCCTGTTCGCACATAAATCCTGAGTCAGCTGGAGAGTCAGAGTGCTGGTCACATAACACCGCTGAGTATCACAAGGGAGGTTATAACTAAAAAATACAGTCACTGGTAAGAAAATTACATCATGTGCCTTTCTAACAAGTCAGAGAATAACACTTTTTGTGGGAAGGCTTATTTAATGATATATCTTTAAGGTGTATACCACCATCGTAATGCAATGTGGCCCACTGTTAGGTACTTTAAATTGGGACAATCCCTTAAATCATTTAGTTTATGGATTTATTGGATGTGATCATGCTTTGATAAAAAAAAAAACACAAAAAGCCACTTATTTTTGCTTCAAACAAATATTGTCAGTATGGGCAGTTTATATTATGACATTTCATATTCTATCTGTAATTGCTCTGCATCTGTTGTTGCTCCGTTATCCATGGGCAGAGGCTGACTATACTATACTGTACTATGCTGTTCTTCAATAGGAAAAACCTCCTAACATGTGACATTTAAGGCTACTTTCACACCCCTTTGAGATAATACAACCGTCTGCATCCGTTCAGAACGGATTCGTTTGTATTATCTTTAACATAGCCAAGACGGATCTGTCATGAACTCCATTGAAAGTCATTGGAGGACGGATCCGTTTTCTATTGTGCCAGATTGTGTCAGTGAAAACGGATCCGTCCCTATTGACTTACATTGTGTGCAAGGACGGATCTGTTTGGCTCAGTTTTGTCAGACAGACACCAAAACGCTGCAAGCAGCGTTGTGTCCATCTCCAAAGCGGAATGGAGACTAAACTGATGCAAACTGATGCATTCTGAGTGGATCCTTTTCCATTCAGAATTTATTAGAATGAAAACTGATCCGTTTTGGACTGCTTGTGAGAGCCCTGAATGGATCTCACAAACGGAAATCCAAAACGCGAGTGTGAAATTAGATTTAGCAGATTATTGACTATTTAGGCAGTGTCCCTTTAAGGCTTTATGGTCCAGTCACTTTCCTAGGGCAGTAGGCTGTTTGCACCCAAGGTCAGCAGACAGTGTGACTGGGTGTCCTAGTGTCCTGTCTGTCTGACAATAGACAAGTTTGTTTAGAGTGACTCAACCAGCAGTGATAGTGCAAGATAAGAAACTTTCACACTGGCAGGCACCTCTACTGACTAATCCTCATAGCCTGTAGAGCCTACATTATGCTCCTGTCTCTAGATAATATTCTGTAAATATATTTATAGTCCACATCCATTAACATCACTGATGGACTGTGATACCTCAGGCCTCCAGACTAGAGATGGGCGAATCAATTCCAACAAATCAGCTAATCTCGTTAGCAGGAGCTCTTCCCCTCTGAGGTCTGTCTCCACAGGTGAAGAAGTGCCCACCTGCCGGTCAGTCTTCTGCCTGCGCTACTGCTCAGTGTAGTGGTGCAAGTGTAGGAGCATTGATTCAGCCACGGGTTCAGGTACTGCGTGTGCCCCGCTACCCAATGTGTACTTGCACACGTGCAGTTGCTGCTCACGAAGCTGAATGAGCACTTCTACGCTGCGCCAGTACACTGAGCAGTGGAATAGGCATAAGATTAACAGGACGAGGCTAGATGTCCAGCCCTGTCAATCAAATGGCAGGTGGACGCTTCTTCAACTGTGGGACAGTGGGAACAGCCCCTCAGAGGTGAAGAGCTCCTGCTGATGAGACAAATCGATTGGTTAGAATTTTATAGCCCATCTCTACTCCAGATGAAATGAACCTTAGTGCCCTCCTTCCATCTTTGCAGAATGTGTGCGCATTCTCTTTCTAAAGTGTTTTCCGGGACTTTAATATTGATGGCCTATTCATAGAGTAGGTCATCAGTATTTCATTGGTGGGAATTTGAAAATACTCATACACATTAGACTTAACAGTAAGTAGATGAAAATGGATGACTTCAACCATAACAAGCATTTGTTGGGTGGAATTCAAACCACTTCCCAACCGGGCAATTTTCTGTTTTTGCATTTTTTTTATTTTTAATATAACCATATGAGGACTTGATTTTTGTAGGAAAAGTTGCATTTTCTATTGCCATCATTTACTAATGCATATGATGTGGTGAGAAGATGGAAAGAAATTCCAAATCGGGTAGAATTAAAAACAAAAATGCAATTCCACAATAGTTTTATGGGTTTGTTTTCATGGTGTAAAACTGATCTTTTTTCTCCTGGTCAGTATAATTACAGAGATACTACATTTCTATAGTTTTTCTTGTGTTTTACTACTTTAAAAAAATACACAATTTGGAAAATGTACTTTTTTTTTGCATCTCCATATTCTGACCCTATAATTTTTTTTTATAGTTATATCTACGGAAGTATTTGAGTACTCATCATTTGCAGGGTGATCTGTATAGTTTTACCATTTGGAGTGTGTATGTCTTTTTGATCACTTTTTATTCAAATTTTTTTTTTTAGAAGGTGAAGTCATTTTGATTTTTGTTCCATTACGGTGTTCACCACACAGGGTAAATATGTTTATATTTTAATAGTATGGGTGTTTTGGGAGACAGCAGTGCAAATGATCTTTATTATTTTTATTGTTTATTTCTATTATGTGGAAAAGGAGGTGATTTGAATCTTAATTTATAAATATTTTTAAGATTTTTTTTGAAACTTTTTTAAAGTCCCCCTGGGGGACTTGAACATGCGATCCTCTGATTGCTTTTCCTTTAGACTGCAATGAATTACCATATTCCTTTAGCTGTGGTAAGCCTTGGATCCTTCCTAAGGTTTAAAGCTTCTATAGAAACCAAACGGCTCCTGCGATCTTCACACGGGAGAGCTGTTCGAATCCTAGGAGCGCAGCACTCCTGGGGAAGAGTCGCTCAGATGCCATGGTCACAATTTTCCACAGCATCTGAGGGGATAAATCTCTGTGATCTGCATTATCGCTAATCACAGACATTAGCTCTGGGTGTCTGCTGTGTGAAACAGCTATGGTGCCTTCTCTGCTCAGGAGCGGACCCATCCTTAAAGATGTGCTGTACATGTATGGCACATGTCAAGAAGAGGTTAAGCCCTTTCCGAGAGTTTAATAATGACGACCAATCTGTTGAGCGACCACAGCCTACTTGGAGGTTACCAAGCACACCATTGTCTATTGGATAGCAGCTCAGCCCCATTCACTTGAAAGGGACTGAGCTAGCCTAGGCCACGTAGAGGCCATGCTGATCACTGGGGTACCAAGGTCTCTTCAAACAGCTGATCATGGGGGTGCCAGGAGTTGGATCCCCCCCGACAATCTGATATTGATAACAAGGATATGCCATTAATTTCTAAATCTTGGACAACCCCTTTAATACTAATCAGTTTAAACGACAGATGGCAGACAGTCAAGAAGTCTGAGGCTTTGAAATTTTTGGCCGATAGACAAGAAATGTTTCATTTTCCAGAAGATCTTTCATCAACGAACAATCTTTTTTTAAAAGGACATTCCCACAAAGATTGTTCACTCTTCGCCCATGTCATTGAACCTGTAGAGACATCTAAAGGCTGTGGGCACGTTCACAGCTTAAGAAACACTGTCTGCCATATATTTATGGTCCTGCTGCAGAACCTCCTTCTGATAAGAGAGTCAAACTCTCTGACTGACTGAAGTTCACCCTTAGGGTCCATTTAGATGTCCGTAGTGTTTTGCGGGCCGCAAATGGCGGACTGCAAAACACTGACACCGCACATCGCCGGCACTTAATAGAGGATTCCTATTCTTGTCCGCAGCTTTTTTTGCAGAGCTGCAGACTGGAAGTTCTGGGCTGCAGACCGGAAATGCGGATGCGGACAGCCCACTGTGTGCTGTCCGCATCTTTTCTGGCCCAATTGAAAATGAATGGGTCTGCACCTGTTCCGCAATTATGCGGAACGGGTGCAGACCCATTCATTTTCAATGGGGCCGGAAAGGATGCCGACACCACACAGTGTGCGGTCCGCATCCGCATTTCCGGATCCAGACCCATTCTACGGATGTCTGAATGGACCCTAAGCGTGTGTATTATCGAATACTTTTCTTCTGCTGAAGATCATCATAATACTGGACTATAACCTTGCGATTTACATACCTCTGGGACTTCTGCTGGCTTTTAATATTCTCAGAATTTTATAATAGGTGGCACGGTGTCCCACACATAAGGCGCCTTCAGTGTCTGTGGGACTGACAATCATAGGATTATATTATTCGGATTAATAGCATTTGATGTGTGTGGCCTTCAGGGTTGTCGTAGTCACATAGCTTCATCATATATTACTGAGCCCCACCTGTCCTGGCCACCAGCATTAGTAACAGGACACCTCACTGGGAGCCTTTATAGCCAGTTAGCGGCTCTTCATTTGCTTGTTTTTAAATAAGCAGTAACTAGCAGCTATCGCGTTTTACAGGTTTTACCTATAAATCTAAGGTTTCGCATCATGAGGGTCAGAAAGTCACTGAAAGCTTTATTTTGATTGACACACGGTAATTGTGTTACTAAATCAAAATGTGAGATCAGCCACCAACACCTGTGGTCAGTTCTGTTTTCTAAAGGGCTTCAAATTCCCTGGTTCTTTTCATTCACCTTTTAAGAGGTTTTCCCACAAAAAATAGTTTACATGTTTTCAAACCAGCACCTGGCTCTGAATTGTTTTGTAATTGCATATAATTAAAAAGTTAGTATGGCCAATGAGTTATTCACTGAAATCTATCTGTGTAGCGCCACCTACTGTTTATTCTTTTCCTTTTTCTATGTCCTCCTCACTAAGGTGGACGCACATGCTTAGTTTGACCCTTCAATTGCCACCATCCCTATCTACTGTTCCAGAGAGAGAGCTGCAGAAGAAAGGACAAGCCCTCTGAGAAAGTATATGTCCCCTGAGCTGCAGAAGAAAGAACAAGCCCTCTGAGAAAGTATATGTCCCCTGAGCTGCAGAAGAAAGGGCATGCCCCTGTGCTGAAGCAGAAAAGACACACCCCTTGAGCTGCTAGCTTGAAATAAATCTAGTAGATCAGGCATGCTCAACCTGCGGCCCTCCAGCTGTTGCAAAACTACAACTCCCATCACTCCTTAACAGCCTACAACTATAATCCTACATAAGGGCATCGTGGGAGTTGTAGTTTTACAACAGCTGGAGGGGCGCAGGTTGAGCATCCCTGTAGTAGATCAATTGGAGCCATGAATGGGGAAAACTCTGGATCCAGGTGAGGCACAGGTCAGGTTCAAGCTTTGTTAGAAAGAGATTGTTGTGTTTTTATTTTTACATTAATCATGGAATAAACATTTTACATTGCCCAGGTAGAGGTCAGCCGAATGCTTGTTTATCTGACAGCTATCTCACCTGACACCCCATAACGTGCATGCATTTTCAATGGAGAGTGTAAGTTACTGCCAGACACCTGTGGAGGTGGATCATCTCCCAAGAAACAATGAATTGAGCCTGATTAGAATCATGAAGACCAATCCTTCTTCTAACGTCATCTGTCAGGGGAGAGTTTGGGAATCGGCAGCTAGAGTATAATAATAATAATTTTTATTTATATAGCGCCAACATATTCCGCAACGCTTTACAGTTATCATCCTTTAAAGGGGTTGGCCCATCTCACACATTGGTGGCATATTGCTAGCATATGCCACCAATGTCTGATAGGTGCAGATCCCACCTATCTCTAGAACGGAGCCCGCAAAGTGAAGGAGAGCAGACCGGGCATGCGCAGGTGCCCTCCATTAATTTCCCATACAAAGTGAACGGACCGGTGGCCGCGCTTGCATGGTGCGCTTCCCATTTATTTCTATGAGACTTCCGATAATAGCCGATCGCGGTGCTCACCTTTTTTCTGAACCACCATAGAAATGACTGGATGCACAAGCACGGTCCAATGTCCTCCACTTTTGGAGCTGCACTGTAGAGATAGTTGCGGGTCCCAGAGGTCCTAGCGATGTGCCCCCAATGTATGAGATGGGTTAATAACATTAACTTTATAGTTGTATGAACGGAAACAACTTGGGGCTGTATGTCAGAAACAAGGATTCATTTTACAGTTCTTCCCAATCATCTGTTGGTTCTTCTCAGAATGATCATATAGTCCCATACTTTCTTACTTGAGCAATATTCTTTATTGGATAAGGCAGGAGACTTGTTCACTTCTCTACCTCACGTTTCCCCTTTTGCCCCCATCGTCACCTTTCATTGCTTTTCGCACTAACGATGACGCCAATAAATCTGGCTATAAAACTGCAATCGTGTCTTCTAGCTCAATAAATCTAAACCCAAAAAAAAAAACGCCTTGAGGGATACCTTACAACATGCTTTATCCTGATTAATTTTGTATAGAGGGGGAAATATTCACCTCTAAAGCTGCCTGCATGGGCTTGAAATGGATGAAAATTTGTAAACACGATTTGCCTTATGTCAGACCAATAAAAAGGGCCAGCATACAAGAGGAGTGTGCGAAGGCTCGGCATCTCCCTTTACAGAAATTCAATACTCCCTGGCTTCTTCTAAAAGCAATAAATAGCTACATGCTGTGGTTAGAGCTGGAGCCTCCCCTAAATCAGTCATTCCCTCTCCCCTCTAAAACAACAAACACAATAGAAAACCTATAGGAGAAAGAGGGAGAAAAAACAATTATCAAAATGTCAGTGAAATAATATTGTGCTCAGCAAGACATGAGATTCCTGACTGTGCAACACTGGCCCCACCATGAAATTATTACTCTCTCTCTCTCTCTCTCTCTCTCTATATATATATATATATAGAGAGAGAGAGAGAGAGAGAGAGAGAAAGAGAGAGATACCCTCTAGCCACCCTAAGGGCAGGCTGCTGACCCTGTGGCGGTCACTGTCAAGGGGGTGGTGTGCTGTGAAACTCACTGTTAAAAGGGAAGGCTGCTGTAAAGGTCAAAGTTAAGGGGGTGGGCTGCTGTGGAGGTCCCATTTTAAGGGATGGGGCATTGTGGGGGTCAGTGTTAAGGGGTGGGTGGCTGTGGAGGTCACTGTTAAGGGGCGGCTGCTGTAGATGTCACTGTTAAAACAGATTAAATATATCCAGCGAAGTCGGGTCCTTCAGCTAGTATATATAGATATCTCTCTCTCTCTCTCTCTCTCTATATATATATATATATATATATATAGGGACAGCAGGTGCTCTTGAGGCTGGTGAAGGGGTTGCCTCTCGAAGACTTCGATCAGTGCTGGCAGTGGCAGACTGTGCAGAAACATATACCTGACTGGTAAAACCCACTTTATAGCTGACTGATGCATAAGATGAATGGCACAACATGGAGTAATAAGAATAAATATGAATAGATGCTCCAGAATTGTTATTATAGGGTGAACGGAAGGAGTTTCTACAATAGACATGTCAGAAGAGGTGATAGGTCCTCTTTAAGACTACTAAAACAATACTAAATGCTTATAGGAAGTGATCCATCAAAAACTGAAGGTTTATTATTACACAATGTCATCTAATATTATTTAGCAGCCCAATTAAATCATTTGAGTAATTGACATTGTTACCATGAAGCAGTACTTTATTGCAGTCAACAGGCTACAGTTCATATTAGCATAGATTATTTACAAAATGTGGATCCTTTGGGGATGTAGAAGTTATGAACAGAGACGTGAAGAGAACGTAAATGATCTGCGTTGGGAAGTCCGGAAAGTCCAGAATGTTACAGACTGAAGCAGATTGTCATGGAGGAATATCATGATCCAGTAATAGCAGAACACAGGAGCACAGACATGGAGTACAATGGTGATAGCCAGTTGTAGAGCTTGGATGGTACCAGTAGACACCAGGAGCAGAAACCAGGAGTAGGCCTTGACTGAAACCAGGAAATACCAGGAACAGCACCCACAGTAGCCAGGTCACACCAGAAGTTGGAGATCACAGCACAGGCAGATGGTCACCAATGTGAAGAGTCAGTCTGGGAGCAGGTCACAAGCTGCTTGCAGGGCCCGAGAGCTGAATTCGGGAAATATAGATGCCAAACACAGTAACAAAGGGACAGGAGTGCATTCATTAGGGTGCAGTCACACATGTAGCCAAGGGTAATCACCAGAAAAGCAGTTCAGGAACCAAAGGACAAGTCAGAATGTGGTCGTAGGTAGTGTTGAGCTAACTTGTGGTTTCAAGCTCGGCGTACAAGGTTCGGATTCGGGTTATCTAAGAACTCCGTTATGGATTCCGCTACCACGGACCATAAGTTATTCTTCGATAACCCGAACCTTGTATGACGAACTGGAAACCGCAAGTTTGCTCAACACTAGTCATAGATAGGCAGTAGCATGACAAATACTAGGAATCACTTGGAACTAGAAACAAACTTGAATCAAGGTGGCTTGACCAAAATCCACAAGAGCAAAGAAGCAGAAGGGTCCTTCCAGGAATACATAGTGAAAAGTACATCGATCCTTCGGCCACCTGGATGGGAGGCAAGGTGGGGTATTTATATCTTGATTAACATATTAGTACCAGCGCTGCAGTAGAACTAGAGATGGTCGAAGAGGCTCCCTCCATCCTCTTAGTTAACATGGCTGGACATCTTGTCTGGCCCTGTCAATCTCGTGTCTGTTCCACTTCTCCAAGTATCGGCGCAAGCACAGAGGCCCTGCCACTGCTATTGACTGCACATGCAAAGCTACGCTTAAGAACTCTGATGAACAAATCGAATCGTTCATCTCTACTCAGAACCAGGGAAGTGTTTAACCATTGCTTTTCTTTTACAGCAAGATGTGGTTGAGTAATGAAGAGCGAATATGGATGTGCTGCATAAGTAACCAGGATAGCAGTGTAGGAGCATACTTGGATAGATCACCACCTGGGCCAAATGACACCACGCCAGTGGAGGAAGGGCAGCAGCACCTACAATGCAGTTCATGATAGGGATTAGGCCAAATTTCTCATTTATCTAGAACAGGAAAGTCCAGAAACAATGGCACATATATTGGAACGGCTTCAATTGGAACAATTCAAGAATGGTAAACTTTCCATGATGCCAACATACTTTTAGTTACATATTAAAAGGCCAGGCTGAAAAGATTAAAAAAAAAAAAAACATCAATGCTTCTGTTGAATTTACTCCATTTTGGAACAATTGTAGTTTAACTGGGTTGTAAACTTTGGCACTTAAAGGGGTTGCCCAGGACTAGAAAAAGTTGACTGCTTACAAAAACAGCACCACACCTGTCCACAGGCTTTGTGTGGTATTACAGCTCAGCCCTATTCAGCCCTATTAACTTCAGTGGAGCTGAGCTGCAATACCAGACAACCCATGAACAGGTGTGATGCTGTTTTTAGAATAAAGCGGCCATGGTTTTCAGGTCCTGGTCGACCTTTTTAACATATTAATGATGTTACAGAGACAGGTAAAATTTCAGAATGGCTGATGTTGAAGAGTATTTATAATTAGGGATGAGCGAATCAACTTTGGATAAAACATCCAAAGTTAATTCGCATAAAACTTTGTTTCAATACTGTACGGAGGAAGCGCTCTGTACAGTATTAGAATATATTGATTTATACTGTGAAAAAACATTTCCCGAACTCGGGTTCGGTTGCAAGGTACCACTTGGAACCAAACTCGAGTTCGGGAAATGGTTTTTTACAGTATAAGGCTACATTCACACGACCGTGAATGTGTCCGCGTCCGTTCCGCAATTCTGCGGAACGGGTGCGGACCCATTCACTGTCTATGGGGCCGGACGAGGTGCGGAGAGCACACTAGGTGCTCTCCACTTCCGCATTTGCGGAGCGCGGCCCCGAACTTCCGGTCCGCGGCTCCGCAAAAGATAGAACATGTCCTATTCTTGTCCGCAGCCTGCGGACAAGAATAGGCATTTCTATGGGGGGTGCGGCTGGGTGTATTGCGGATCCGTGATACACTACGGTCGTGTGAATGTAGCCTTAGGGTACTTTCACACTTGCGGCATGGCTATCCGGCAGGCTGTTCCGGCGGGTGAACAGTCCGCCGGATTCGCCATGCCGCAAGTACCTGTGTGCTGCCGCTCCATCCCCATTGACTATATTGGGGGAGGGGGGCTGCGCTACGGTGCAGCACGGCAGAGATCGCCAGACTAAAAAGTCAGACCTGCAGTAGTTTAGTCCGGCGATCTCCGGCCGTGCACTGCCCTGCTGCGCCGTAGCCCCTGCCCCATTATAGTCAATGGGGACAAAGCGGCAGCACACGGGTACACAGCCTGCCGGATAGCCATGCCGCAAGTGTGAAAGTACACTGAATCAATTTCTGAAGTTATTATGCGAATTCTCACGAGACTTCGCAAAGTAATAACTTCGGCTCATCGGAGCCAATAAATAAAGTTAGAATATATGATGACCCAAAACAGGGGAAGAGTGGGAACTTAAAGTGTTATATTACCCCAACAGAGCCAAATACCACAGGCCATCACAAAATACTGCCATCAGCACAAAATACATCCCCAAAAACTTCCATTGGTCGGCTGTGAGGAGGGCTCAGGCGGCCCCCTGGGCATCGGCCCACCGGGAAATTTCCCTGTAAGGTCTATGGCCAATCCGCCCCTGACCCAAAATCTATCAGAATATGGGTAAAGTTGCTATAAAAATAATTAAAAGCAGAAATGGCTGATACAGAGCAAGTAAAGAGAAATACAAGTGCTAAAAACAAGTTCCTTATCTACTCCTGTAATATAGATAATAGTCAATGAATGATAAGGTTAAGGACTACCGTAGGTAGTACATCAGTGCTATAGTCACTGAGGCAGAAAAATTTTTTTTCTCACTTTTGCAGATATTTACACCCCAGTGAATGCTGAATTGGGGCAGAATTTTGTGGGTAGTAACAATCCGGATTTATTTTTCCACTACACTGAGGCCCCATTTACACTACCATATTTTCGCTCCGCATCCAATCCGCATTTTTTGTGGATCAGATGTGGACCCATTCATTTTATCCGTATGTCCGTTCTGCAGTCCCACAAAAAAGACAGAACATGTCTTAGCCCCGTTCATTTCTCCGTTTGGAGATACAGCACGCTGTTCCAACACAGAGCAACCTGACGGATCTGATAAGTAGTAAGGCTGACTGGTCATGCCTGCATTTGTGGGAGGGGCGGAGGCTCTTCTTAAAGAAGCCACTGCCTCACTCCTGGGCGTGTGTTCTTCAGGTGCCCCACCCTCCCTCCCTTCTCTTTTCATTTCCACAGGGTATGCCCCCTTTAGGCCTACCCACGGCTATGGCTAAGGGCACAATTCAAGCCATTAAGTTAGGTTTAGCTAGCACACGGCTAGCCGAGTTAGGTTGTTCTTGATGTTTATCTCCCTAGGGTTCATCAAGCGTCGTTGGCTGTAGCCATGACCACAAATGTGGTGTTACCGGATCCTCTACTTCAGACTGACTGTAAATAGGCCCTTGCTAAGGGAAAGATTTTCAGACCATTCCAACATTGCATTGAAAATTTGGTCCAAAAATGAAGTTGGTGGTGGAGATTTATCAAAACTGGTGTAAAGGAACACTGTCTTAGTTGCCCATAGCAACCAATCAGATTCCACCTTTCCTTTTTCAATGCTCCTTTGCAAAATGAAAGGTGAGATCTGATTGGTTGCTATGGGCAACTAAGATAGTGTTCCTTTACACCAGTTTGATAACTGACCCCAGTGTTTAGTTCCTAATTAGGCTGTGTTGTACAGCTATACATACATAATTTTATGTGTCTACATTAAATACATTCCCGGTCTGTGATATATCTGTAAGGCCTTCACCGAACTTAACACTATATAGTTCAGACAACCATATCCACATAGCCGAAGAAGCCAGTCCAACTGAGCTAAAACGTGACTCTAGCGTTCTCTGCCTAATACAAATAATTCAAATATATCCTTCTATGATTCTATTGTAAATCCAGACAAGACTGGAGTAAGGAAGATAAGATAGCGAGATGGCAGGAAGCCTACATATACACAGCAAGGATTAACTAAACGTAAAAGAGAACATAAAATGGGTAAACAAGTGGTGAGAGGATTCTGGTCACCAGCCGGGTACACGTGATTCCATGAAGTCGTCTACAGAGAACAGGATTTATGTTACCATTCACTTTCTACTTCCAACTTTCGAGGACACAGAGATCTGTATAAATGAGGAACTGGAATCACCCTTAGGCCTCGTTCACATATCTGTGCCAGTGGAAAATCCTTCTTTGTTTCATCCATGATGAATCCATGTCTCCTTTTTTTGCCCTCCATGTGTCTTCCTTTATATTCCACAGACACTTCACAGCTGAAAATGAATTTCCAGAGCATCTCCTACCAATGGTCCATAAGACTGACAGAACATGGATGCCATCTGTGTTGTGTCAGTGGTTTGGCATGGACCCATAGACTTTGATGGCTGGTCAGCATCACAGACAAAAGTAGTACATGTCGTCATGAAAAACGGAAATGTGAACGAGGCCTTAAGCTGCATTCACACAGTCAGTGTTTGATCAGTGATTGTGAGTCAAAACCAGGAGTGGAGACTACACAGAAATAAGGTACACCATCAAGGAAAATAAGAAAAAAACTATTGTTCATCAGACCTCAGATCAGACCCCCAATGTTCATCAAATCTCAGATCAAACCCCCAATGTTTATCTAATCTCAGATCAAACCCCCAAGCCCCCTAAACAGACCTCAGGTCCACCCCCAATACTAATTAATCCACAGCTTAGACCCCCAATAATGATTAGACCACAGCTCAAACTCCCAATCAGACCTCAGATCAAACCCCCAATACAGATTAGACCTCAGCTCAGACCCCCAATCAGACTTCAAATCATGCCCCCCATGATGATTAGACTGCAGCTCAGACCCCCAATCAGACCTTAGATCAGACAAAAAAAAAAAAAAATCTACTCACCTCTCCTGTTCCGGAAGCCACTCCTGAGATCCAGCTCTCTTCCTGCCTTGCTGTGCTGCTGTGACCCAACGTAAAGTCACAGAGCGCCTACATCTTCACGCTGTGCATGGTTTGCACCACTGTGTGAGGAGCCTGCAGGAGAAGACCAGAAAAAGGTACAGAACGAGCACAGGGAGCACTGCATTCACCGCTTCTTAATCCTGTGGTACTAATAAGTGCTTCCATAATGGAAACGCTAATTAGTATTGACCCCATAATTCGCAATTACATTTTCCCCCCACTTTAGGGGGAAAAAAGTATGTCTTATAGGGTGAGAAATACGGTATAATAGAAAGACTTGGTACTGTTCTGTATTGTTCTGTGACCCGTTCCTGCTTTTGGCTCACAACCACTGATGGAAATCACTGACCAAACATTGACTGTTTGAAATTAGTAATGCGGTAGTTTTTTGTCAATAACATACACCTTGATGTGTACTGTAGAGACATGCCTTGTGGCTGCTATGGGGCCCTTGGAGAGAGGGACCAAGGGGTGTAGCTCATGGGTCCTGGTGCAAGAGTTCAGGTTGGGCCCCCTTTTCCCTCAGTGCTTCGTGGCCAGGGGCAGGGAAGCACATAGCCTTCCTGCTGCCTGAGGCAAAAATTTAAACTAAACTAACCCCCCCCCCCCCCCATCATGCCAAATTCTTGATCGAACCCCTTCCCTCCAGCCAGAAGTGTTACTTTACCAGCTTGCACTTTCTATAATACCGGTGTCTTCTTATGCGGCACAAGGCTCTTTGGGCCCCATCAGCCTCCTAGGTCCGGTAGTGACTGCTTCCTCTGCACCCCCTATAGCTACACCCCTGGAGGCAACCAAGTATTGTTTGGTCCCATATCTTTTGCTATTAGGTTGTGAAGGGTCATGGAATGAAGGTGGAGGGGAAGACAAACACTGGGCCATACCCTTAGCCCACAGCCTCCCTTTTCTTATGCTCACAAGAGTCTGGGTCCATAGTTTTTACAGTAGCAGTAATATGGATGAGATTAAAAAAAAAAATTAAAACACGCTGTGCAAAAAATCAATGCAGAATCGGCACGGAAATTTGGAATGTGTTGCAGCAGCACATCAACTGGATTTTCACCGTAGATTTCACTCGCAATGCACAGGGTGGACTTGGGAACAGAATACCAGAATCGCAGCATCTGAAATGTGGCAGACACTGCTGGCATCCGACGAATCCCATCAACTATAATGGGGTCCGTCAGGTTGCTGGCACAAGTACCGTCATTCTGCCAGACAAAAAACTACTGCATGCAGTGGTATTTTGTCCTTTTTTTGCTGAAACCTCGGCCAGATATGTAAACCTAGCCTAATGCAATCAATTCAAGCCGGGGCAAGTAGTAGCCACTTTAGGATTATAGGAATTTCAAAAAGGTTGTCCACTTGTCTATACTGTGCATGATCTTCCTAGCTACAGCTTATGTTGAAGGGGTTCTGTGCTATAATGAAACATCCCCCAAAGGCTGTAATGAGGGTTGGGGGCAATTTTCTTAACTATACCCCATTTTGATGTTACATGAAAATATATTGCTTGTGGGAAAGCTGAGGGAGTCTGTGTGAGCTTGTGAAATTATATTCAGGGAGTGATGTCCTGTAAGGTGTCAAAAATTAGATCTTCCACATTAGATGTTTTTAGTTGGTGGTCAGGCTAAAGTCAATCCCAAGCAATCTAATGGATTTGCAGTAGAGCTCACATGGATACACCAGGGAGCAGGAGATGGTCAAACAGCAAACATAAGAAGCATAAAGAGCTGAAATAGAAATCTACTATAATTAACTCTAATTTTTAAGAAAACATCTTTACAGAGCCCAGGAATACACATCGATGGCCTTTCCAGCCCCTGGGACCTCATTGTTCAGCAAAACAAAGTCAAAGGAGCACGTGTCCACAAACACATTGGGGACATGGGCTGCTGTTCATTCGGGTCCTGGAGGTCAGACCCCCGCTGACCACACATTGATGGCCTTTTCCTAGAATATGTCATCAAGGGTCTCTAGCTTTTATACTGGATTGGTGCTCAACTTTTTCTAAAGTTCCTACATTTTAAGGTCAAGAAGCTGTCTTAGATCTGACAAGTGGCAAGCTCCTATGTAGACACAGGCCAAGCTCTGGTTACAAGGCTCTGAGGCCGTGATATCTGATTCCCTAACTGGCAAGTAATGAGGGTGACTGGCACTGCATCCCCTCTGAGCTTTCATATTTTGGCTGGAGACTCAATAAAAATGAATAAAGTCTGTGTTTCTAAAGTAGTAGTAAGTTGGATGTTAGCATGGCATTTCATCTGTCATGTACAATTTTCAATAGGTTAACAGTTGTACAAAACAAGATGCAGATAGATTTTCCAGCTGTAGCTCCATAGACCACAAAACGGTCATGCATCCTGATAACAATTTGGACAAAGAACTGTTCCAGTCGAGAGTCAGACTGACTTCATCAATAACATTTCATTTTTAATATCAATATACTGTACTCTGGGCTAAGACTACTCTCACACTAGTGTTTCTATTTTCCGGTATTGATATACGTCATAGGGTCTTAATACCGGAAAAAAACGCTTCCGTTTTGTCCCCATTCATTGTCAATGGGGACAAAATGTAACTGAACTTAACGGAGTGCTCAAAAATGCATTCCGTTCCGTTCTCATACCGGAGAGCAAACCGCAGCATGCTGCTGTTTGCTTTCCGTCCTGGGATCTGGACTTTTCTCTGACACAATCTGACACAATAGAAAACGTCCCCAATTGACTTTCAATGGAGTTCATGACGGATCCGTCTTGGCTATGTTAGAGATAATACAACCGGATCCGTTCAGATGGTTGTACTATTAGCCTGCCGGATCCAGCAAAAACGCTAGTGTGAAAGTAGCCTTAAAAAAAAGGATTTTACTAATTATAGTATAAATTACTTCAACACCAGCTGCAAAGAATGACTTTAGAGTAGGCGACTGGGCATATAAAAACTTCAGACCACAACCTATTGTTGTGAGCATGCTCTGTGACGTGCCGAGATCACTATGCAAGGTCAGGGAGTATAAAAAGAGGAATTTCCAAGTAAGAGAACCATCTCTCTAGTGCCACCTTTTGGAAGTCGCTCCCTGTGAGTCAAAATCCGACTTTCTAACAAGCCTTGGGATTTGACAAGAGAATATAGCCAATTCAGATATAGCCAAAGTCAGATTTTGACTCATAGGGAGCCACTTCCAAGAGGTGGTACTAGGGAGATGGTTCTCTTCCTTGGGAGATACTTCTTTGCGTATTGGTTTCATATGGAGTATTGCCGGTTAGTCTCCCTGCCACAGAGTACTTCCAGTAAGGGTCCATTCACACGTCCGTTGTTTAGTTCCGCATCCGATCCCGATTTTTCGGACTAGTCACGGAATAGTTGCGGACAGAATTCGGACCCATTGATTTTCAATAGGTCTATAAAATATGCGGACAGCACAAAAAGTGCTGTCTGCATAATATTCTCAGTACATAGTGTCCGTAAAAAAATAAAACATGTCCTATTCTAATCCGAAAATTGAGGTCCGTTGTGCAATGCAATTTTATTCTTCTATCCCTTTTTTGCGGATCCGCAAAAAAGGATGACAAACAGAAAGAATTCTTGGAAAATAGGATTATAGAAAAACAACTGATGTTTGAATGGACCCTAAGTCTTTATATAAGACCTGTCTCTTTAAGGAGATTGAGCACCCTGCCTAAGCAAGGTGAGGGAGGCAAGTGGTGGAGCTGTCCCCAACTCCTATTGTCAGTCATGGATCCTGTGTCATCTGCCTCGGGGTTTATAGTAAATGTGTTATTTTTTAATCCTGCCACTTTTTGATAGTGAGACTACTCACCGTGTCAATAGTGTACACGGCACAATCTGAAACATTACAGAGTGTCAGCATTGAGGGCTCATTGCTAAACAAGATGCAGAAGCATCAGCATCCAGTCCCTATCCTTTATTTTTGCCACAGATCTGATACTGAGGACCTACCCCGAGCATAAGGGTACTTTCACACTGGCATTTTGGATTCCGTTTGTGAGATCCGTTTCAGGGCTCTCACAAACGGTCCAAAGCGGTTCAGTTAAGCCCCAATGCATTCGGAATGGATAAGGATCCGTTCAGAATGCATTACTACGGCTCCGTTCCGCCTCTATTCTATTTTGGAGGCGGACACCAAAAGGCAGCATGCAGCATTTTGGTGTCCGTCTGAAGATGCGGAGCCGAACGGATCCGTTTTGAATTACAATGTAAGTCAATGGGGACAGATCAGTTTTCTATTACACAATATGGTGCATTTGAAAACGGATCCGTTCCCCATTGACTTTCAATGTAATTCAAAACGGATCCGTTCTGAACGGATACAAACGTTTGCATTATAGGTGCGGATCCGTCTGTGCAAATAAACTGACGGATCCGCACCAACGCAAGTGTGAAAGTACACTAAGTCATAAATATCTTTTCCTGGATAACCCCTTTAATCTCTGACAAAGACCCTCCGATCAGAAATGTTGCTGCCTTAATCTGTATACTATCATGTCATAGAGGATTGGAACTGGATGCTGAATAGATGGCTCTATATCTTATTTATGGATATACACTGGGGTTCAAGGTTCGACTATACAGCTCCCAGCATGCAAGTGAATGAAGCATTCTGGGAGTTGTAGTTTCTGAACAGCTGGAGTGTCGGAGGCTGCTGATCCCTGGACTATACACCATATAGCCAAAAGTCTGTTGACAGTTTGTTGCTATCACACTTATATAAGCTGTTTAGACATCTCATTCCAAAACCAATCAGCGTTCTAAGGTGTTGAATGCGGTTGAAGTCATGGCAATGTGCAGGCCACTTAAAGGGGTTTTCCAAGCTCCTAATATTGATGATCCTCAGGATCGGCCATTAATATTTGATACCCCGCACTCCTGACCAATTGGCTGTTTCCTGCAGCCAACAGGACAGGAAACACAGGTCCGTTCAAAGTGTAGTGGTCCTGCTGGGTTATTGCAGCTCAACTCCTATTCACTTCATTGGAAGCTGAGCTGCAGTAACCCAGCATGACCACAACACTTTGAACGGCGCTGTGCTTCCTGTTTCAGTCACAGTGCCGGGACATGTGACCGCTGAAGCCGTTCACAGGCCGTAGGCCACAGCAGTGACCTGCTCCCCTTGCGTCACGTGACCAGTTATCACGATGTAAGGGGAGCAGTTCAACGTTGCGGCCTATGATTGGCTGCAGTGGTCACGTGTCCCGTCCACCATCGACAGATGTTGATTTTGGCGTGGCAGGGAAAGGAAGAGATGGCTTGGGAGCGTCAGACACAGAACCCAGAGGTCAGCCACTCTGGGAAGTCTGTCTTACTTTTGGATTACACCTGTAGATTAGTCCACACCAAAGTATTTAAAGCGTGGCTTTATGGAGCAGCACAGTTATGCTGGTACAGGAAAGGACCTCCCCGAAACTGTTGCCAGTGGATGAAAGCATGAACTTGCCCAGAATATTAAAAATACTATTTTCTCAAAATACAGGTCTTAGCCCAAACTCAGAAAACACAGCCACATTCAGTTATTTCTACTCTACCAAATATTACAATAAGCACTATGCATTCCTGTAGGTTGCATATCCCAGACTCCCCCATGAGACAGCCATATAGAGAAATATTATTCATTATTAGTCCAGAAAAGACATTTCCACTGCTCCAAAGCTCAATGATGCCATGCTCGATACCACTCCACCAATGCTTGGCATTGCAGATGGCAATTCTATGCTTGTGCAGGGGTGGGCTAGCCATAGACCCTATAAGGAAATTTCCCGGGGGTCAATGCCCAGAGGCCACCCAAGCTTTCCTCCGAGAACATAACAATTTGATGCTCTCAGCATTAATTAATGCTAGCCGTATCAGGCACATGAACCTGGCCAACGGCAGAAAGAGTCCTCCTGCCTTCAACTGTATTGCCATCCTCAGGATGGCAATACAGTTGAATACTGTAGCTGGGGCGGCAGTATTTTATGCTGCACTGTGATATTTGGTTCTGTTGGGGTGGTATTTTATGCTGCACTCCAGTATTGCTGGCCCTGCCTACTTATGTTGTCCTCGCCTACAACATGGAACCACTTTTAGTTATTTTTCCAGGGCCACTTTAAGTTCCCAGTCCGCCCTTGTGCTTTTGTACAGCTGCTGAACCATAAAAACACATCTCATGAAGCTTCTGATGCACTTCTGCAGCAGACAACGAGCTGTAGTACCCTGTAGTCCATCTCATGTGACTTTGTGTGGTCTACCTCTTTGTGGCTGAGATGCTTACACTTCACTATCATAGCTCGTGGTTGAACTTGGCCAGTTTTAAGACTTCCGCAAAGACACTGGAGCAATCTCAGACACTGAACACAAGGCACTCTGGAAGATTTCTGCTCCAAAATCTGCAAATTGTGAATGCAGCTCTGGATTATAGTATGGGCTGTAAATCAAGTTAAATGAAGAGTAATGTCACACATTTAAAATTCGTGAATGTTGTTCCCATATATATGTTTCAGTTCTTCTAGCCCAGCACAGCAGAAAGTACAATTCCACCCTATCTGACCATAGTGCCAGCAATAGAATAAGCCTTAATCTCCTGGATTACCTACATAATATTCACATTTTAAAGCAGCGCAATTATTCGTACAGTACATGATCCTGGAGATCTCTGCTCAAGCGTTTGTAAAAATCCTGCTGGGCTCTGTCACCTTAAACGACCAGAAAAGCAACGCTGGAAAAAAAAGAATGTAAAAGCCTGCGGTTTGAGGAACATTCTTGCAGCCACACCTCTGAGCTCTATGAACCATTTCAGTTGGCGCAGGGCTCGGTAGAGAAGTTAGGCTTCATCCTAGCAGGGATCCAGGCATTCATATTGCTGCAGAAAGCTGGGAGGAGCGTTGGCTAAGGCATAAAGGTTGAAGTAGTACTCAGTGGCAGTGACCTAGAAACCCAAATTGTGCTACGAAAATATGCAATATAACAATACAACATATAGAAAGGAGGAACCGATGGAGAATTTACATTAATGTGAATGTAAATAACAGTGGATTATCCAACACAGCCCACCAGAACCACATGTGGTAAACCTTATCAGTTCATACTGCGAGCTGTAGTTTTACAACAGCTGGACAGCCAGAGGTTGAGGACTACTGCCACAGGGCGGCATGCTGGTCACAGTGTTTGAATATATAGCTTTACCCTGGGTTCACACCTGAGCGTTTTACAGCGCGTTCAAACGCGCTGTAAAACGCTCAACAGATTAAAACCAATGCATCCCTATGGGAGTGGTTCACACTTGAGCGTTTTACAGCGCGTTTGAACGCGCTGTAAAACGCCCAACGCATAAACAAGTACTTGAGCTTCTTTTGGGGCGTTTGACGCGCGTTTTGTGATTGACACCACAGTAGTCAATCACAAGAACGCGCGTTTTACGCGCGTTTCCTATTTGCAAAAACGCGCTGAAATATGCGCGACAAAAACGCGCGTAAAACGCGCGTTTTTAGAACGCTCAGGTCTGAACCCAGGGTTAGGGTGCATTCACATCACCGTTTAGTTTTCGGTTCTTCTGATCCGTCAAAAAACGGATCCTGTTGCATCAGTTGTCATCCGTTTGAGCCATTTCCATCTGAGATCCATTTTTTAGGTTAGGGTACTTTCACACTTGCGTTGGTGCGGATCCGTCTGTTTGTTTGCACAGACGGATCCGCACCTATAATGCAAACGTTTGTATCCGTTCAGAACAGATCCGTTTGCATTAGCTTAAAAGAAAAAGTCCAAAATGGATCCGTTTTGAATTACATTGAAAGTCAATGGGGAATGGATCCGTTTTCAAATGCACCATATTGTGTTATTTAAAACCAATCCGTCCCCATTGACTTACATTGTAATTCAAAACAGGTCTGTTAGGCTCCGTCTCTTCAGACGGACACCAAAATGCTGCAAGCTGCGTTTTGGTGTCCGCCTCAAAAACAGAATAGAAGAGGAACGGAGCTGAACTGATGCATTCTGAACGGACCCTTATCCATTCAGAATGCATTGGGGCTTAACTGATCCGTTTTGGACCGTTTGTGAGAGCCCTGAAACGGATCTCACAAACGGAATTCAAAACGCTAGTGTGAAAGTACCCTTAGTTTCACACTAGCGTCAAAGAGCTCCGATAGGCTGTTCCAGTGGGTGAACAGCCTGCCATATACGCGCTGCCGCCTCACACGTGCACTAGCGGCCTCATGGATCCGGCGGGTTGTTCACCCGCCGGAATAGCCTGCCGGAGCTCCTTGCCGCAGGTGTGAAAGTAGCCATAGACGGGAAAAAAAGTCCTGCCTTCAGTACTTTTTTTTCCGTCTAAAAAAACGTATCTCAGACGAAAATGGCTCAAACGGATGACAAGTGATGCAAAAGGATCCATTTTTTTTACTGGATCCTGTAAAAAAACAGATCCTATGCAATCTTATGTATAACTGATGCAACAGGATCCGTTGTTTTACAGGCTCCATTTTTTTTTCTCTCTCTCTTCTTCTGATGGTTTAGAAGAACGGAAAGCTAAATGATGATGTGAATGCACCTTATTAACATTAAGAGGTATAGGAGCTAAGGCTACTTTCCCACAAGAGTTAATATTTTCCGGTATTAAGATCCGTCATAGGGTCTCAATACCAAAAAAGAAACGCTTCTGTCCCCACTCATTGTCAATAGGGACAAAACTGAACAGAACGGAATGCTCCAAAATGCATTCTGTTCTGTTCTCATACCGGATGCGGAGCAAGATCCGTCATGACCCACAATGCAAGTCAATGGGGACGGATCCGTTTTCTCTGCCACAATAGAAAACGGATCTGTCCCCCATTGACTTTTAATGGAGTTCATGACGGATCCGCCTTGGCTATGTTAAAGATAATACAACTGGATCCGTTCGTAACGGATGCAGATGGTTGTATCATCAGAACGAAAGCGTTTTTGCTGAGCCCTGCCGGATCCAACAAAAACGCTGGTGTGTAAGTAGTCTAACATGTTCAGGAAGTTCGCAATTTATTTGCCTCATGCACACCACCGTATCCAATTTGGGGTCCGCAAATCGCAAATGTGTTCCATCAACATTTTATTTACGGATCTGTTGTTTTCAATGGGTCCGTGGTCTACATTTTCCGGACATATTTTATATTTTTGTGTAACGGACATATCGATGCAGCTAGCACACAGATGATCAATGTGTTTTCTGCATCCGTACGTCCGTTCCACTAACGGATAGAACGTGTCCTATACTTGTCCGTAAGATGCTGACTGCGGGCCCACTAAAGTCAATGGGGCCGCATGAAAAATGCAGATGCCCATAGACAACATCTGTAACAGATCAAAACAGATACACTTGTGTACACGGTGGTACTGTAAGGTGAGAGAGATGTCAAAGACTGTCCACAGCGGTGACATGTCCGACGTGCGTCATGTTACTGGGTCATGTGACACATGGTGGACACGTCACCACTTTTGACCAGTCATTGGCATTATCGGCCACATGACCTACATCAAATGAGATGTGAGGTGATGGGCGATCTTCAGTGGGGCGGGGGAGCCAGCAGTAGTATGATTTCCTCAACAGGTCCGGCAATACTGGGGGGGTTGACTTAAAGGACCCCAAGGGTGATCAACCACTTTAATGTATATTTGAAGAGGATCTTTCAGGTCTTCTGCATACCATATATTTGTTTGATATCATATCACATATCATATCACCTTTTATTAGAACACTTATTTGTGCCGTTCTTCTGTTATTACTCCGGGAAACGTATAAATAAATTGACAACTGGATATTACCGTTCTCTTTGTCAAAATGTGAGAGGAACTTCTTAGAACGAAACAGATATTGCTGCTGCACAATGGCTTTAGTAACCAGAGTCAGGGATCTTGATCTCTCCAAGAGGTCCAACAACAAGTTGGAATGCGCCAAAGAGCCTGTCTGCACGCAGCCCATCCTACTTTACCACTCTAAGTATCTGAGAAGCTACTCTCTGTAACAGGCGGGCATGCCCATGCACCAGGCATCGGATTGCACCAATCACTTAGTGGGGAATTGCTCTGCACCTTTGTGGGTTCTCATGACTGCAAAGTCAATACCTTTCATGGACCCCAACCTCCTTCTGCTGCAAATGCACAACATGCTCGTCATGTAATGCTATGCTCAACACTGAAATGTATGGGTGGTGACCATGACCATTGCAAAGGTACTCCGCTTTTGGATGGTGTTGTGATTCACATGGAGAGTTGGTATGGTTAAACAACAGTTTACCCAGATTAAGGCAACAAATTTACAGTTACAATCTCTCAGAGAGGGCACATAGCTTGGTGGTTACACACACAGAAATGTGAGGCACATGACAGTATCTACACTGCGCAAGTGATTGCCACTTGTAGAAAGATAGTCTCCATTCTAAGGCCACAGTGCATGTCACGATACACATTATGGGTTGTCTCACCGGAGACATTGGTGGTATATCGTTAGGATATGCCATCAATGTCAGACAGGTCCACCTCTGGGACCCACAAAGTGAGCGGAAAGTAGCCACGCTAGGGCTGGTTTGGCTATCTCCTGCAGTCCCATAATCCGCTCACTTTTCTGAACTCCAGTAAAAATACAAGGAGAGCATATCATGCATGCTCAGTGAACTCTCCTTTACTTTTTGGGGGCCCCTTTCTAGAGATATGTGCAGGTCTCAGAGGTGGTACCTAGTGATATGCCATCAAAGTCTGAGATGACACAACCCTTTTAATAGGCCTCTATTCCCAGTCCACGTACAGAAACTCTGTTTTCCGGCAACCAAGGATGCTGGTAAGATTCAGCACCCCCGCAGCGTACAGCAGCCCACCAAACAGCAAAAATGGCCAAGACAGGGGTAAAATAACATGGGGACACACCGGAAGAACAACGGTTACAAATAGGGTGTGCACCTACATGGTCAGAACTGCTTGGACGGTCTTCATGTCCAGCACTGTGTGCCAGTGGTTATCTGTTGAAGAGGAACATTTTCTTGGCAAAGAGCAACTGGACTCCCTAGTGACTAGAAATGGTGCAGGTAAAAACCAAGACATGGAGGCAATTGATCCCTCTAATCAGGGGAGGACTGGGAACTTAAAGTGGCCCTGGAAAAAACTTAAAAGTGGCCCCATTTTGTAGGTGGGTCCAAACTGACAGAAGCGGGACAGCATAAATAGGCTGGGCCAGCAAGACCTGCAATACAAAATACAACCCCTACAGAACCAAATACCACAGTGCAGCACAAAATATTGTATCACTGTCCTGAGGATGGCCATACATTTGAAATCAGAAGTTGACCTATGGGCACCAGCAAGGTGCATAAGGACATGATGCTTCTAGCATTAATTAATGCTGAGAGCATCAGATTGTTATGTACCCAGCTAGGAGCTAGGAGGAGGGGTGGCTCCCTGGGCATCGGCCCACTCGCAAATTTCCCAGTAGGGTCTAGAGCCAGTCCGCTCCTGCCTCTAATACTTTACAGGGATGCCTACAAGAAGATCTTGCAGGTCAAAGCCCTAAGGTAATAGCTGGCAACAATTGTTAGAGGTGAGAGAGGTCGAATCAGCCAGATGAACCAAGGTTGGAACCAAGATCAAGAGTGCAGAGCAATAGGCATATAGCATAGTCAGGGGACAGTTCTGGACGTCATTCAAACAGCCCACCTAGAACGGTAATGTGACTGTAGACCTCACATGTCACCACAGAATGTTCTAAAAGATTGCAACAAGCACCGCCACTAGGGGGAACCTGCATCGGTAAAATTGCCGCATTGTAGCGATTTGTAATAGGTAACAGTTTCTCTTTAATTCACCACGTCAGCACTACTATACCCATTCACCTAGCTGGTCTCATTGAAAATGCTAAAAATTATGTAATGACAAATTTTCTTGGAGCCGTCTTGTGTCACTGGTTCCATAAGACTACTTTCACACTTGCGTTTGGTGTGGATCCGTCATGGATCTGCACAAACGCATCCTTTCAGATAATACAACCGCATGCATCCTTTCAGAACGGATCCGTCTGTATTATCTGTAACATAGCCAAAACAGATCCGTCTTAAACACCATTGAAAGTCAATGGAGGACGAATCCGTCCCCATTGACTTACCTTTAGGGTTGAGTGAACTTGTATTTTAAGTTCGGCGTCCAAAGTTCGGGTTGGGGTTATCGAAGAATCCCGTTATGGATTCCACTACCACGGACTATATTGGAATT